>CADCSW010000007.1:1800000-2017802 GCA_902805455.1 Daldinia concentrica
CGAACAATTTCCACAGCAGACCCCTGTCACAGAAACCCCTAATTCGGCTTACCTTGAAAAGGATCAAGGATACTTCGACGCAAACCAGAAGCCTGATTTGTTCGCACAGGGTTATGGACAGGCTGTCGACAAGACTAATACTAACACCGGACGTGAGACCCTCCTCGGGGATGAAACATACCCAGAAGGAGGGTTAGAGGCATGGATTGTCGTCTTTGGATCATGGTGTGGTCTTCTTGCTTCTTTGGGGCTGATGAACAGCATTGCAACGCTTCAGACGTACGTTGCAACGCACCAGCTCTCCAACTACGATGAGGGTATCGTGGGGTGGATTTTTTCCTTGTATACAGCATTGTGTTTTCTCTGCGGCGTGTATATCGGACCGCTCTTTGACAAATACGGGCCTAGATGGCTAGTTGGGCCAGGCGGTATAATTGTTGTCGCAAGTGTTATGCTCCTGAGTATCTGTACAGGTATGTTACCCCTTTTCTTTTCATCTTACTTTATGATGACGAGAGTATGCATGCTAATTTTGGTCTAGAATATTGGCATTTCATGCTTAGTTGGGGCATCCTTAATGGAATAGCAACATCATTTCTATTCACTCCGTGCCTCACTGCTATTGGGCACTTTTTCCATGAGCGCCGTGGATTTGCCTCGGGGCTCGCAAGCACGGGCGGTGGGCTAGGCGGCGTAATTTTCCCACTGATAATGCAAAGTCTCTTCGACAGGGTGGGATGGGGATGGACAATCCGCATCCTAGGTTTCATTTGCCTTTTCCTACTTACATTTGCCAGTCTTTTAGTTAAGAGGCGGTTGCCTCCGGCTCACAACGCGAGCCCGCATCCGGACTTTCGTATCCTAAAGGAAAAGTCATTTTTGCTCCTTACCATCGGCGTTTTCTTCCTGGAGTTCGGGCTTCTCATCCCGCTCGCCTACATCTCGAGTTACGCACTCGCGAACGGCTTTAGTGAAAGTTTTTCCTTCCAGATTTTGCCTATTCTTAATGCGGCGTCGGTGTTTGGGCGTGCATTGCCCGGCTGGTGGGCGGATAAAATCGGTGCCTTCAACACGAATATGATATCTCTTTGCGCCACAATCTTTGCGTGTTATGTTGTGTGGTTGCCGTTTGGCCACACAACTCCGGGGCTCGTCATATTTGCCGTCATGTTTGGGTTTTCGACTGGCAACAACATCAGCATCACTCCAGTCTGCGTGGGAAAGTTATGCCAAACGCAGAACTACGGTAGATATTATGCTACCTGTTACACTATTGTTTCTATTGCTGTCCTACTCGGCCTTCCCGTTGCAGGTTCCATCGTCAAGGCCGCCGATGGTAACTACTGGGGTCTTATCGTGTTTACGGGGCTTACCCAGGTTATTTCTGTCGTCGCTATGTACGCGGCTAGAGCGGAGAAAGTGGGATGGTCACTTTGGGCTAACTTCTAGCCAAGGTGAGTTTGGCTATCTAAGGTTTTCTATCACCTTGGATGGCACGAAGGGCTGAGTACCTCAAAATAAATTCCTCGGTATCAGGTATCCGGCCGGTTTTGGGAATAGAATTTTGGGGTACGGCACATATAAACATAGAGGGGAATCGGAAAAGTTATGGGATTATTAGAGAAATTGGTTAATGAACATTGTATGTATTTTGGCAGATACTTGGATTTTCCCGTATCTTTGTCTATACATGTACTTATCTCAGCTACGAAAGGGGGGTTTCTAAGGATTGGAGGTTCATGGGTAAGGTCATATCAGAACATCTAAGAGGTATTCTTAGACAAGCGATCGTTGGACTCGAGGGTTAATAATTACGGGTATCTCTATACGTATCTAAGGTAGATAGAGAAAAACAGGAGACAAAAATAAAGCGACAGGGTTGAAGCGATATATTAGGGTTAGTACTTACATGTAAGTGAATGTTGAGAAAAATACACTACCTAGGTACCTAAGGTATACTGACACATGTGAAGGTGGAGCGTAGGATAGAAAGGACCACAAGTTCGTATAATTAAAAGGACATAATACATAGAGTTAAGGTTGGACATGGTTCGTTGTTAGCGTTGGCAAGGTCATACGTGTAGATCTTATCTTAGGTTAGGTACATTATGTACTTAAAGATAGGTACCTAGTTACATATGTAGTGTACACTATGGAAATATGTACATACTTCGTAAAATGAAAAGGGCTGCAGGGATCTCCGCACGAAACTCCATTCTATTCCTCTCTCTTGGGTCTAAGCTTCGACGTTGATCTCCCTTCATCCGATGCATAACCCCACAGAATTCACTCACGTCAGCGGCGAAGACGAAGTTGATTGTTGATGATTAACTTGTTGACGACCCATACAGCCATACAGCCATACAGCCATACACTACAATTATAATCTCTCATCCAAGTTGGTTAGCTAGGGCTTACTGTGTTTGTGTGTGTTTCATACATAGCTGCATGATCGTGCATATCTATCTCCGAAATATCATCCCAGATACGTATTAACAAGCCTCATCTCACCAAAAACCCTCAACCGATTTTTGCGGCAATTTCTACATTACCGATAAGACTCATCCCGGCTATTCAACCACGAGGTTATTCCTATAGTAAGTTTATATCTATTTCACTACCATAGCATTACAGATTTAGGGATTTATTATTCGACTTATAAGTGGCTGTAGTACACTCTCTGTATGTTTTGCTTTGCTTTGCTTTGCGTTGCTTTCCTTTCTATTAGTAAAATGTCAAGCCGGACAAGCGGCCCTCCGCACGGCTGAGCCGGGGGGAGCCGGGGGCCGAGGTTTCGGTCTCATCTCGTCTAAATCACTCGGAGTGCCGGCCATTACTACATGTATCAGTTACCCCATGCCGCGCCAGCTTCGGTAGCACATGCATACTACGATCGTGTCCCCCCTGCCCAATAATTAGCTCGCATATTCTCTCTTATCACAAGAGCCCATGGCCTCTATGTCTATGTCTATATCTATGCCTACTTTACTTACATATATCCATCCATTAATCCATACGTTAACGGTTCGCTTCATTGCTGCATCACTCTACCATGATCGATCCTATCCTCACTAACACAATGGCGTCACAGACCTTAGACTTAGATCTTCAGAACACTTACCCACTCAGAAAAGAACAAGATTTATCACATCCTTTAAGTCTCGCATTTAATCTATCGGAATCTCGCTTTTATACTAGGTCGCCATCTATATCCTCAACTTCAAGTCAGGACACCATGTCGAGCAGCACTACTAACACATCCGCTTCATCACAGCAAGTGGTTGAAAATGCCTACTTCAGCTCTAACCCACCTCCTAAGGCCTTACCGCAGCATGTTGCGGCCGCTGAATCATTTATAAATCAGCATGCAGCGGCGAATAGGCGAGTCGTTCTCGTCACCTCAGGCGGGACTACCGTGCCACTCGAAAAGCAAACAGTACGCTTTATTGATAACTTCAGCGCCGGAACGAGGGGTGCTACATCGGCTGAGTATTTTCTAGAGTCTGGATATGCTGTTATTTTCATGCATAGACAGTTCAGTTTACTCCCATACAGTCGGCATTATAGTCATTCTACCGACTGCTTTCTAGACTTCCTGCATGAAGACCCAGATGGCAGTGTCGTCGCGAATCCGGCGCACCAAGACAAGATGCTGCGTGTGCTACGCAAGTATAACGCTGCTAAGCGACAGAACCTCCTCCTGATGCTCCCGTTCGTTACTATCACCGACTATTTGCACGAGCTACGCGCAGTAGCGCAGCTCATGCGCCCACTGGGTCCTAACGGCCTATTATATCTAGCCGCGGCAGTAAGCGATTTCTTTGTACCGGAAGAACGTATGTCGGAACACAAGATTCAAAGCACAGATGCTACAGACATGCTCAAAAAACAAGGGCCGACGACAGTCACAAAAGAGGCTAGGGACCCGTCGAGCCAAGAAGAGGAGGCGTTCGACAACTTTGACTCGTCACCAGCCGTGCCGCGGAGCAAGCGTCTTATCGTCGACCTAGACCCTGTGCCTAAATTCCTCAAAAACCTGGTAGACGGTTGGGCGCCCGAGGGCATGATTGTCTCTTTCAAGCTAGAGACTAATCCAGCGATCCTCGTCCACAAGGCCAAGTACTCACTCGAGCGGTATCAGCACCATCTCGTTATCGGGAACCTGCTGTCGACGCGCAAGTGGGAGGTCGTCTTCGTAGCGCCCAACCAAGAGGATAATTGGATCCGCGTCCCCATCAACCGGCGCAAGAAGACGTTAAGCGGCGTCGAGGAATTGATCAGCGCATCAGACCAAAAGAGTGGAGAAAATAAGCCGTTAGATCCGGCGACGCTGCCGGAGGGCGAACCCGAAATGGAGATTGAAAGTTTGATCATACCTGCCGTTGAGGAGCTACACTCGAAGCACATTAGGTCGGCTGCCGAAAAGGACGGGCCTAAGTAATAAGTTATTCAGTCCAAGTGGGTTACTTCGTTAAATCATGGGCGGCGTTTTGTGTATGTATATATTCCCAATATCGATGTCCCCGGTAGAATCCAGTAATTATATTTATCTCGTTATAACTTATCTACAGCAAGAAGCAAATATTTTCCAAGATGCTGATAGCTTCCTCGAATGTGAGTTGAGTCATTTATATGTAGTTCAGAGTAGCGTGATGTCGCGCAAAGTCATGGCAGTATTACAGATAGATACTATCCACCCCCGATTATTAATGAGATTGATGGCCTTTATAAAGACAGATAAGTCTAGAAACTACGAGTAAAAAATATAGACTAAGAGCTCAGACATGTATCTCTAATAATATGACTAATTTTCTAGGCACTTGACTACTACATTCCCGTCCTGTAAATAGAGATAGCTACCCCTGATGAGAAGGAGCCACAGTTCGAACTGTAATAAACAAGGCACAAATCATCACAAGAATAGTTAACTAGGTGATATGTTATTACGCTACCTGACTTGCTTAATATAACAAAAGGAATTCTATATATTTGACTACCTCGGGTGAGCAGGGCTGGTAGAAATTGCGCGATTCGCTATATACATAATCTATCTATGTGATACTTATAAGGAATTATGATCCGGTTCGGAGCTAACTACAAGACATAAATATGCCATTCTAGGTCTTGATGACCGAGGGATGGTTTGCTATGCTGCTCATACATACTACGTTCTTGATAGAAAGGGGTTGTCCTCCGTTTTCGGTAGCCTAATAATGATGTGAAAGAAATATACCGGATTTGAGAAAATACTGGAGGTTGAGTTCAAGGAACGACATATTCTACCTAATGTTATGCGCCGATAATTTAGCAGGCTTTTAAGCACTTGAATACCCAGAGAAATTCACATGGAGACGTAGACAAAGCCATAATAACCAACACCTCCGGACGCAGACTTTTCGATGCTGTCTTCTTTGTGCCGCAATACGAACAAAAGTCCTACTAAACTCGAGCAAGCTTCCCACCCCGCCATGTGCACCCGTAAGTTTCCTATTTTGTTGCTTGAGAACATCACATAGCATCGCCATGGCGCAAGTAGCCGTAACTTCGTGGGCCGAAGGCCTCAAACCTATTGCTACAGAGCTACACAACAAACTGTTTGAGGAAGAGAAAGCAGTTAGGTTAAATAACAATTTCGATAAGGAAAAAGTCGAGAATATTATACACGAGTTGTTGCTTAACTTTGTACCTGACTTAGTTAAGTCGCGAGAGGAAGCTCTAGAGCAATCTTTAACAACCGCCCAAAATGATATAAAACTTCTAGAAGAGGAAAGAGAGAAAATGGAAGCGGACCATAAGACACTGCAAGCCGAATTGCTCGATGCTGAGACGAAATATGACTCTGCATTAACCGAAATGAGAAAAAAAAACCAAAGGCAGTTAACAATCGTTGATAATGAAAGTATGAGCAAGGATGATACAATCAACGACTTGAAAACGGAGATGAGGGATAAAGAGCACGAGAATAAGAGGTTCCTAAGACGAAAAGAAATCGAATATGCCGAACTAGATAAAATCCATAAAGCAATGGCCGAGGAAAAGAAGTTTGTTGATCAACAGCTCAAGCGAGCAAGTGAGAAAATCAGAATGAGGGACCAAGAGTTGAGACAAGAAACGGCCTGGAGGAAAAACCAAGCTAGCGAACACAAGATAAAGGATGAAGAGTACAAAAGTGCAAACAGGATCGTACATAATCTCGCTACGCAGCTGGAAGCGCTTGAAAAAGACACGGCCGAACGTGCTGGGAGAGAGGAAGAACTCCAGAAGACATTAGATGAGAGAGAAAGACTTATAGTGACGCTCGAGACCAAAGTAGCCGAATTTACCAGACTTAGGAGCAGCAGCGCCAGGAGTATGATGAGTGTGTCGGACATGTCAGAGAGGGGAACAGATACCCTGGGCAATGAACTCGCTATCTCGGCGGACAGAGAACGTGTCACGGAACTCGATGTAGAAGTTGCGGAGCTTTCAGGGGAATTGGCCGGTCTAAAATTAGAATTTAAGCAGGTCGTAAAAGAGCGCGACGACGTCCGGGCACAGTTCAAGAAGGTTAATATCAAAGTCGACGAACTCAACAAGGAAGTTACTCGCCTCAAGCCGTTCGAGGACCAAGCAAATAACCTCGCAAAACGTGAGAGAGAGCTCCAATCCCAAATTAAAGCCAAGGGTCAGGAGCTCAAGAAGGCCGAGGACGAATTTAACAAGGCAAATGCCGAGATTAAGAGGCTTCAGCGAGGTTCTGGGAGTAAACCAACCACACCGACGGTCGTCCCGGCAGCCGAACTTGACGCCGCAGTCAAGGAATGCGAGAAAGAGAAAGCCGAACTCGGAAAACAGATCGAAAAACTGGAGCGAGAGCTCGAACAGGCGCTAAAAGAACTCAAGAACAACCCATCAGCAGACGAAATATACAAACTCCGTCGCCTCCTCGCTGAAGCAGAGGAAGACCTGAAAAAGAAACCAACGGAAGACGATATCAACGAACTACGCCGTCTCCTCGCCAAAGCAGAAGAAGATCTCAAGGAGAAACCGTCGGATGATGAGATTGACGAACTACGCCGTCGCATTGCGGAAGCGGAAGACGAGCTCGAGAAGTACCCATCATCAGACGAGATTAACGAACTCCACCAACTGCTCGCCGAAGCAAGAAAAGAACTTAAAGACGAGCAAAAAGCCCGCGCGCGCCTAGAAGAAGCAGTGCGAAACCTCGAGCGCGACGCACTCGCCAAAGCCGCAGACCACAAGCGCGAAATCCTCGCTCTGATCGCCGACCACGAAGCCCGCATCAAGAAGCTACTCGCCGACTTCACCGCGAAGCAGAACACCACCGACGGCTCGAGCTCGGCCCTCGCCGCCTTCTGGGAGGACCTAGCCGAGCGGGTCAGCGCGCGCTGCCAGGATATCCAAGGCCTGTTCGAGAAGGAACTCGCGGTAAACCACACGACGCGCGACCAGTACGCCGAGCGCCTAGCCCGCATGAACGAGGACATCCGGCGCAACCCGCAGTCGGCAGAGACAGCCCTCGCTCGGCGCCGCGTCGTCGGCGTCGAGCGCGAGATCGAGCGCATGAACGGCATCATCCACACCATCACCCAGGAAGTCACCTGGTTCGAAGACGTGATCCCCGAATTCGCCAAGGGCGCCGAGCGCGCGCGCGACGTCCACGTCGCAGCCAGCCAAGCAGCCGCCGCCACGACCGCGGCCGCCGAAACAGCGCGCGCCGAAGCCGAAGCCGCCACCGCAGCCGCCACCGCGCGCGCCGAGGCCGAAGCAACGGCCGTGCGCGCGCAAGCTCAAGCGGCCATCGCGCGCGCGCAGGCGGAGACGGAGACGGCGGTGCAGAACCGCGCGGCGGCCGAGACGCGGCGCGCGATGTGGCGGGACGGGTGGGAAGGGGTAAGAGGGATGTTCTGGCGGGACGGGTGGAATACAGTTGCGCTAGCGAATCTGGGCATCATGTTCTTCATGGTGCTGACGATGATAGCGCAGGCGCGGGAGCTGGCGATCTGGAAGTCGGCTAATGCGCCGCTGCAGAGGGCGTTCTACGCCAATACTGCGCAGCAGTATTCTATGTGCTTTAGACGGCCGTCGTGGACTCTGCTGTGGGAGTTTCTTGTGGCGCTTTTGACGGGGAAGTGGTTGTTGAGGAGGTGATGGGGTTGGTTTACTTGGGTATATAGATAGGTATCTACCTTAGGTATGTTAGGTATCTATTTTACATAGGTATGGGATATGTTGGTATAAGGGGTTTGTGGTGGTTAGGTAGTTGGAGGTTTATTTGTCAAGTTAGAACTATGGGAAGGTGGATTGATCTTGTATGAATGAGGTTTAATTTGATTTAATTTCATCTTGCTATCTTCGGCGTAAAACACTTGATTAGGTAGGTTGGTTACATGTCACTTTTTGGAAGATATATCATATTTTCTTTAATACTAAAGTTGTGAGCTGACAAATGAATCGTGTTTGGGTGGTTATAATAATATTGGAACTGATTTGGAATTGAGTCTAAATTAAGAAGAATCCACCGATGAAGCAATTTGTACGGTGCATATCGTGATTTATACTATAAATGTACCGTAGTTCACACTGTTGAGGGTCGCATGATGTCAATTATACGTCGGCGATCAGTTTCAGGAGACTTCATTGAGCAGGGGGGTTGTTTAGTAACACCTAGGATTAATCATGAATATTTGCATGTATTTGCATATATTTACAAATAGTATCATAGGATTAAATTCCAAATACTCATTATACCTAGGTCCTAGGTAATGTCACCATTTTATGAGAATGAGTATTTATCAACCTCGGCTGAGGACATTAAAACCCGCTCTCGATTCCGTTAATATAAATAAACCATTAAGACAAACATTCTTTGTCACACAAGTTCCACGACGTCATCACGAGTTGATATCTAGAAGTTATCTAACAATAACCACCGCTAGACACAACAATACATTTCGCCTAAGGACTTATAAGACATTATATCTACAAACGAGAATACAGCCAAGACAAGCGCAATTCACCCGCTCTCTCAACATGTCTTCTAAACTAGTACCCTCCAACCCGAACGAGGTAGCCGTCATCCGGAACATCACGCCTAACATCGTAACCGTCTCCGTACCATTCGCACGTGTCGGCATCTTCCGCGTCGGCGGGCGCGGCACCATAAGTAAGCAAATCTCAAAGTCCGGCCCCGAGCCTAGAATGCCCTAACCAATCCCAGTACGCCTCACCTCCGGCACCCTAGCAGTCTACTCCCCCGTAGCTCTAACCCCCGAGACGCAAGCCAAAGTCGCTGAGCTAGGCGGCCGCGTCGGGTACATCATCGCGGGGGACATAGAGCACCACATCTTCCTGTCCGAGTGGGCGCGCGCATATCCCGACGCTAAACTCCTCGGACCTAAGGGCCTGCAGGAGAAACGCGAGAAAGTACAGGACGACCCGCGCATCGGGCACGAGCCCTTTGCTTTCACGTGGGACGCGTCGAACCAGCGCGACGCCGCTGGCGTCAGCGACGAATTCGCAGCGGACTTCGAGGTCGAGTTTGTAGACGCGCACCCGAACAAGGAAGTCGTGCTATTCTACAAGCCAGACCGCGCGCTAATCCAAGCGGACTTACTATTCAACCTCCCAGCCACCGAGCAGTACTCACGGGTCCCCGAGGCGGAGAAGAGTTCGCACGGGCTATTAAACCGGATATTCCTGTCCATCAACAGCACAGCAGGGGAGGCAAAAGGGCTGAAGCGGTTCCTGTGGTACGTGCTCAGCAACGCGGGGGGAGATCGCGCGGGTTTCAACGAGAGCGTGCGGAGGATCGACGCGTGGGAACCCGAGATCATCGTGCCGTGCCACGGGGAGACTGTGGAGAAGAATGGCGGGGAGCTGTTTAGGAAGGTGTTCGAGTGGCATCTGCAAGGTCATAAGTAGGTAAGTGAGACTGCAGCTGAAATCCTGGTGGCTGCTGATCACAGGAACTGCTGGTGAGACATGGCGGTTAGAGCTGAGTTGCCACTTTGAGGGTAGGTATAGTATATTGGCGCATGGGGTATGGGGTATGGGGTATAGGGAGTATATGGGGTGAGATATGTTCAAGATGATACCAGTGTATGTATCTAATGTATGTATATTTGTTAAGAATGCGTAACCTAATACAAATCATGTTCACACGTATAGATGAGTATTAGTATCGGTATAGTACCTGCATCACCCCTGAATCTCGACCCCGAAGCGGACATATTCGAGCTCCCGAGTATATGGACTATCTTAGTGGACTATCATAATCTCCATCGCCATCCCAGCCGAGACACCACATCGTCATGGCTTACACAAGGCTTACCACAACGCGCTTACACAGGACATCCGTCCCACCCACCGCCCGTAACACCAAATCTCCACCATCCCAACGCCAATCCTCGCGCGCGCGCACATATACACATACACATACACATACACCTATCCATATGCCTTAACATAGCACATACACCTTACCTCCGGTACACAGCTCACGTCACAACACATGCGACTCACAAAACTCCGACCTGAACCAGGTAGTAGTAGTCCAAGACAGCACAGAAGAAGAAAAAGAAGCGATGGTAGAATCTCATTAGAACGACCTAAGCCATTTATTTTCCCCGTCTCTGTTACCGATGCCCCCCATCGAAAATTCCATCCTGATCCGTCTGCCCAACCTAGTACATGTATGTAACGTATGTATGTTCACCCGTACGACCCAAAACGCCTATGATACCCAACCCCGTACTATCGTAAGGAAGGATTTGAGACATTCGAGAACAGTTGCCCTGTTCGGAGCACTGTCGTTGCTGCGCATGTCTCTGTACCGTGTAGTCTTTGTGTTTGGCTCTTATTGCCTAACCAAACCTTGACTAACCTGACCTGACCTGACCTGATCTGGCCCGTCGTTAACGTATCGAAGAAGGGCACAGCTCAGCTATTGCTCTCTCTCTCTCTCTCTCACTCTACTGTTTTTATCCGTGTTATTAGTTTTCCCCTTGTTGGTCCAAGTCCGATAATTGGACATTTCGTATTCGTCTGCATCTATCGTAACACCGCATCAAAGTGTTTTAATGCAGTTTCGATAGTTCTGATTCGCCTCACTTCGAGGAGCTCTTGCTGTGATTCCTCGCCCGCTCGTGTCCACGTTCTTCTGGACTCGAGTCGTCCTCGTCTGCGGCTTCGCTGTCATATGCGTAGTCGTTGGACGTTATCTTGAATAAGTCTACCTTTGCCGGGTGGCCCTCGTTCAATACCTATTTTTCAACCTCCAAGTTAGAAACTAGTCTAGATAGGGGAATTATATGGCTTAGTTATGAGGATCAAGACGTACTGTGCAAAGTTTACATCGCTGGCCGAAATGTGCGACTTTGTTCTGGCAATTGACCGATCCCTGTTTTGGCTGTGTCAATGACGCTATCTTTCACAAAGAAAAGAAAATACAGAAAATTTGGAGAACTACTAACATAGTAGTTTGCACAATAGCAATGCATCTTGATCAGTTTTTATATTTAATATTCCAGCACCGGATGAAGTCCGAGAAGTCTGTGTTGAAGTGAAGAGAAGTGTGTATATGAAGAGTCAACTCGATGGATTTTAGAGTCGTCTAGGTAAAGTACTGTCTGTACCCAATATTCAATATTCAATTACAACTTGGAAATGTTTAAAGTAAAGTTAAGTTTCTGATATTTGGCATGTGAAGAAGAAGAAGAAGCTTCAGTGGTGCATAAAGCTTCTGACGTGGGAGAGAAGAAGCCCCCTTCTTATAACCGGACAAACTAACTGCGCAAGATAAGACTACATACATAATAATACCTAGATACTAGATACTAGATGTATACCTATAGTAATAAGTAATGCGAGTACCTAAAACGTACCTAACATACATAGATATTAGAGAGATAGCTAACTCAACCCCCGGTGGCTCCGATCGTGATGGTTTGCTTCAGCTCTTCCCTGGAGAGTTCCACAACAGCACACTAGCACGAGCTCCCCCCCGATCCAAACGGGCCCTGTCCCGTCGAACTCAAAACCTGGGGGGAGTAGCTCCACCAGCCCGTCCTTCCCGGGTTTCTGGAAGAGAAAGGAGTCTATATCCCTCTTGTCTTTGCCCCCGTACTATATTAAGTACGTACGCTGGCGCGAAAGGCCCCGACAGCCCGGCACCTTATGTACGTTTGCTCTCCAAGCTTACTTTTCTCTAGCTATACGAGCGAGTAGTCGTCGTTGCACTACTATTTCTTTTACGCAAGGGCTGCGGGAGTGAATAGCTTACTTAGGTACGATGCAGAAGAGCTAGGCCGATAACGCAGCCAAGCTTGCCTAGATGAGAAAGCTGGCTTGTCTTGTACTATTAAGGACATACACGTGTATATGCCTATATGTATAAAGGTGTATAATGTATACCTATACTTATACATCCTATACATATACGTACTGTGCATATGTAGGTGTTTTCATATTCTACAGACAAGGTCTTTTTCCTCGCACGACCGGTTCGTCTCATCACCTCTCCTCTGGCAAAGAAACAACTCCTAGGAGGCAACCTGTTTCGATAACTAAGCGCGAATGCCGCAAGCACCCGTCTCGTTCTGCCCGGTTTCACCACGCGAGCTCTCGGAGTATTTAGATTTAGCCCCGTACTGCGATCTCATACCGGCTCGTCGCACGATCAACGCACGTATTCGAAGGATTTATTACACACATACACATACACATATGCATATACATATACATATACACATTTACATTTACATATACGTAACGCAGTAAACACCAACTAAAGAATTCTCGCTGGCAACTATTACATTCTTCGGTCTGGCAGGAAAATTCCCCGAAGGACGTTCTAGAACTCCGTAGCTTGCGATTTAGGAGGAGAAGTCCTCGGCCAACCTAACGATGATGTCAAGCGTAACATCGCACCATCAAATACAATGCCGCTGTAATATGTCAAGATAAGCTTCCAGCCCCTTATATGCCGGGACGCCCCTCCAAGTAGTCATCAGAGTAGTAGGCACGGCAGAAAACTCAGATAAGTAGACCCAATGCGGCGGTTGCAGTGGGAGGCAGAGTTCCAACGGCTCTTCTATAAGTAGGTAGGTATATGTGTAGCTATACATACATGCCTACATACATTACTTACATGTGCATACATACAAATATACACACACATATACACACACGTACCTGACCTATACCTACGAGTCCAGCAATGCCGCGTTGCATCGTACCTATTGCAACCCATCGACCTAATTTAGCATAATCTTCAAAATCCCATATCTCCTGTACGACGATTCTAGACCCAGATCTTGGACGGATGAGAACGACCGGAAGCGACACAACATGGACATCAGACAACGTACGAGGCTCTCCAGATCAGAAAAATTAAAATCCCATCTCAATAGCATCTGTACCTAAGGTATAGGCAAGTCGAATACGTACCTACATGATGATGTATGTAGGTAGTTAGACGAATAATAGATTGCGAAAACCAACTACACTACACTACACTACACTACACTACACTACACTACACTACACTACACTACACTACACTACTGCCGCATACCGGCCGGATGAGGGAATGCTTGCGCTGCCGGCTTGCGTTACCGAAGCAAAAGACAGTTTTGACTCGGTGAGACGCGTGTATGCCACCATATCACCAAAAAGAAACCATCCAAGCATGTGAAGCAAAGCCCAGAGCACTAATCCACAAAATTCATGTCCCACCACCCCGTCACCACGTCCATACCTACCTATCTTATAGCGTATCAGCGGTGAAGAGACAATAATAATAATAATAATAATGATAATGATAATAAAAAATAAGTTATTAGTACCCATCCCTTAACCTTCCGCTAAACCTTACGACTCGAACCCCTTCAAGCTTAAGCTCAAGATCGACGCCTCATAGCGTGATCCCCGGGACTCGCCTCCCGTAGACCAACATCGTCGTCGGGTCGAGGGCCCTCCCTCTGCCGCTTGAGCTACCTATATGAAATACTAGACCACCTACCTACCTATCTTAGCTCACCGTTCTCGGGAGCCCAGTCTCCCGGTGGTCTGGTTGGCGCTCGAGTCAGGTAATCGGCTAGCTAGCTTAGAGCGATTTCGATTTCGATTTCGATTTCGAGTCCGTGGAAGATAAACACGCCCCAGGTACACATCTCGGATAAGGAGCAAGGCATAGTTGGGCAGTTAAGAAATTCCAGTTAGTCAGTAGGCCAAAGCAAGGAGTCCAGCCTTGTAAGCTTTGCACTTAAAGTAGGACCAAAACACGAACAAACCCACGAGCACAGATCTAGAACACGAGCGAAAGAGGCAGTAGCACCGTCTTCCTAAGCCTTGGGTTTGGGTCCATAGTCTTCGGGTCTTGTTGTGATTACGGTAGGGATTTCCTACTAGGCAGTTTCTAGGCACATCCTCCATCTCCCTCTTCCTCCACAATCCTAGGCGAACGTCCCGAGTCGCCTCTTCTGTCTTTCCTCCTCTTTATTTCTTAGTTACGACAAGTCGCTCGCTATTACTTGTCGTAACTTTTAACTTCACCTAACGCAGCACAGACTGTGGCATATAACGAGCCTCTCCTTCCGGATTCTTCTTCACCTCCAAGTACAAGTCAGAGAGTAAGTTGCTAAGGGCTCCAGCAAAATCCAAAGTCCGCAGCCGACCTGTAATCCGGAAGCTTAAGGCACAATTAAAAACTATTTCCTCGCTACTGAAGACATTCTCAAAAATGAGGCAGAAAGGAAAATGAAATATGCTGGCCAGATAGACGAGACAACCCCGGCCGCATATATGAATTCGCATGCTTATCCAGTATCCCCTGGTCCTACACGGTCTGGGCCGAGCTAAAACCCCAAATGATCAGATGAGAGCTAGGCATGGCTTACGAGCAGGCATTTTGCCTGCTTTAAGGTCTTGATTAATAGGTATAAGTACGGAAATAGAGATCAAGGCGCGAGCATCTCAGACTTCCGATTGTTTTTCCAGAAGTCGAGAGCCGCGATCACGTCCCCGCCGGCTTCATCTTCGTAGGCGAACAGGATCTAGATAGGGGGTTAGTAATTTCGTACCTCATTAAATTAGTCGAGTTGTAGCTCACCTCATGTGTACTACTGTGTAGCATCCGGATGTTCTTATGTGGAACGATATGGACCGCTCCACTTTCAATGTTCCTGAGCTCAATGAAATTTGGCTCGAACGCCAAGATCCACGGGTAAGATAATGCGAATGCTTGTGGCGTTCCCTCCCAATCAATACGCCATTCCGGTCTTGCTCTCCAACCGTTCCGGTTGACGAAGAACGAGAACTCGGAATAGTTGAGAAGGAATTCTCCGTTGAGCCGTTCTATATGGATCGGTTTCACACCTTCTTTCCTTGCGACGAAGTCTAGCGACGTGTCGGCCTGGTCTAGTAGCGACTGCGTTTCAAGCGTTTCAAGAGAGACGACTTCGAACCCTCTAGCGCATGCCACGCAGAGCTTGCTCTTTAGGAAGTGAACTGAAGACGATTCTGTTGGGATGTAAAACTCCTTAAACGCTTTCAACTCATCCTGACCGGCGTTGAACATCTTGCCAAACCCTTTCTGCTTCTTGCCCTTACTCATCGAGTCATTTGGTTCGTACACCTTGATCGTAGTCGAAAGTGCACTAGACTTGACGCAACAGACCAGATGCCTACCTAGACAGATACCTGTTTTGAAGAAATTACAGTTGCTTTGGATCTTCTTAGGCCTCTTCGCAAGTGCTGGCTCGTTTGGATCCAATGCTGCAAGCGAGTATGACGACAGTGTCTTGTTCGATAACACCAATAAGAGACCATACTCTTCTAACACATCAACCTGCGTGACGTGCTGCGCTTCGATGACGCGCTTAGGCACTTGGTCTTTAGCCTTACGATCAGCCACGTAGATGCCATGATCAGTGCCGATAATTAGTTTACGGCCACCATCTGTTAGTCTAGTTAGTAAAGGTCAAACATCTAGCGTATCATATACTCCTTACCGAAAGGCGTCACAGCGTTGACAAGGTTGCCAGTTTGGAAGAAATTAGACGAGAGGGTGTTAACGTTGAAGAAGTCGGCTCGTGCCCGGAGACGCTGTTGAGCTGAGTCGATGAACTCGAGCCACTTTTTCCTTGCCGTCTGATTCGATGCGTACAAAACTTGCTCGTAGTAATTTTTGCCTAGATGCCGGAAGGTGATAGGCCAACCTTCCGTAGCCTTCTTATCGGAATCTTTGCCGCGAAACGGCAAATTCGAGGACGCTCGTTTTATTCCTGCCTGAGGAATGACTTCGTCCATCTCTTTAATGGAGAGTAGCTCCAGCGGGATTGGCTAGATAGTTAAGATTAGCCACTAAATTCCGACATATTAGAGACAGCCAATTACTTACTCTCCTATAGGCTTTCACTTCTTCGCCCTTACCAACTTGCTTTATCCGCACCAGGAGAACAGCATGGTCAAACAGGAAAGCCGTGATATCCGTAGGATCCGTAGGTGACTTCTTGAACTGGGTTTTGAATACTAGTTCGCGGCCGTCTTCAGTCAACTTAAGGTCGACACGATCAGCAGGGCGGAACTTCAGTTGCTCATGTAGGCGGCGTAGGTTAAACCTGTTTTCAGCTTTACCAGACTCGGCATTGACTCTGCTCAGCAAGTCACGAATCGTAACAAGAACTTTCGGAATATCCTCCTTATCGGGGTTGCCGTCTTCGGTATATTTTAAGACGTTCTCGAGGAGCAAGGGATAACGAGCAAGACGTGTTGTGGGTTTGGTCAAATAACCATTCAACTCCAACTTTCTCGACTCTTTTCTCCTTTCGATCTCCTCGACGAATTTGGCAAAATAGGTGTTGCTCGACCGCTCGTTTTCGAATTCGAACTTGGCTTCAAGTTGCTTCGAACCATACAAGATGAATGGCTCAAACTGAGGAACGATTTCCAGGAAGATATCACCGAGGTTCTTGACTACAGGGTTCTTTTGTTGCCGCTCTGTCAAGGCCTTGGCAAATCTTGAACTGACAGAGTGAATACTAGGATGATCGATAATGTTGCTGAAAATATTCTGCACAACCCGTTCCCTCCTTGCAGCGGGAATAGGCGAGCCTTTCGAGCGCAACGGCAAGATCCAGAAATCTCGAAGATACTCGAGATCTTTGACGAAGTCTCTTTCGGTATAACAAATTTCGGAAATAACTTCTTGCCTCTTCTTTTCCCTGTCACCAACACTCTCAGCGATCTCCTTGGGAACGGTGTTGATCCAGAGCTTCTGTTCGTCTGTCTGGTCCGCATCGTCGTTGATAGTAGCGTCTTGGTCTTTCCTGAGGCCAACCTGTGGCTTGAGGTTAAGTCGAGACACCTGTTCTAATCTTCGTGGGCAGGCGATCGAATAGCAGAGCTGGTCCCTTGTGCATGTCGGAGAATAACATTCGGAGAGCAAGACGAATACACCATTGACCGGATGCTTCTCTTCTGGCTCGTCCATAAGAGTTTCCCTAAATTGATACATCTCAGACGATGAGTCTCGTAATCGGTGCTCGTAAGTAACATCGTGGAAAAACTTCTGCGCATCAAGAGCTCGACCAAGGAGCAACGCCAGATTCCTATCTGTAGTTCTAATGATATATGACAGGACATCGACGGCCTCAGAACCGCTAAAGGCATTCTTGTACGTCAACTCGTTCTTCGTCCGGTCGCCCGTGATTATTTTTTGGCGGAAACATTCAGCGACTCTCGAGAGAAGGGCAGGATAAACCAACGGCGGCCGGATCTTGGCAGTAGGAGGTCGTTCACCCTCAATTGATTTCGATAAGGATGGCCGGTGAACTAGCTGCTGTGGCTGCTGCGAAAGCTGTTGTCGAGCTTGCTCGGAATTCTCAGGAACAATGGTACTAGCCATGGACATGGTGCGACTGTGGTCTCCGGCAACAGTCGAAGATGCCATACTCATTGTCCTCGTCGCAGTACCCGGCGCAGATGCGTATCCGTTGAACGCGGGGTACCCGCCCGCATTCCCATTCACTGCAGGAGCCTCGTTCGAAGGTGCCCTCATACGGTTGGGAATTACTCGGCCGCTCATCATCTGGTGAGCATCACGATCAGGAGGATAGCCAGTCATCGACATCGATCGATCGTCATGGCGCTCGGGGACTACTCGACCTTGTGCGGTTGTGCGAGACGACATTGTAGTCTGCGGAGGAGCCCGGAAATTATTCGGTTGGTTTTGATAGGGGCCGGGCGACGACTGATATGGCGGTTGCCGTGGCATGCTAGCGAGAGACTGAGATCTATACGGGTCATCACGCATGGCAGGGGCAGATCCAGGCCCTCCCTGATACATTCGGGGAGCTGGGTTTCGCGGAGGATACCCCGACGGGGCAGGTCCCCTCGAATCGAATCGAGGCTGTCCTTGGGGCGGAGGGCCAGGATAAGGCCTTTGATTCGGTCCTGGAGGCGGCTGTCTTCCATACTGCCCTGGCATCGGGGGATAACCTCCAGACGGATTTCGCTGACTTTGATAGTAACCATTGGCCATACTCGTATCCATAGTCCTAGTTCGGCCAGTCTCTTCATAGCCCCTTTGTTGCTGGGGTCGTGGAGGGGGCCGTCGCTGCATATCATGCTGCATACTCGACACGGACGACATAGTCTGGGTTCTACCCTCTTGCGGCTGCATGTTCGGCGTGTAGCCTTGCGACGACGAGGTCATAGTCCCTGTTCGTCCAGGAGGGGGTGCGGAACCGAAAATGTTGGAGAATGCGGCATCTCGCTGATTATTCGAGGCCGGGCCATATCGCCGTTGGTCGTATGTATAATCAGCCATTCTCGTAGTCCTAAAAAAGGGTGAGGTTACGTAGTCAGCAACAGGTTCGTCGCCCAGAGGTATAAGAAGGGTGATAAAAAAAATTATCGAATTGTACGGCGGTGCCGGGTAAGGTTGTACAAACACCACTTCGCATACGCAGGTGTAGCTTCGTATCAATACAAGATCCAGGGGTGTGTAGCGTCACGTCACTTACTCTTACAAAAGCCTAGGCGGCCGGGAGCCTAGACAAGAGACTGGGATAGTCCGCAGAGGGAGATAAAGGGGTGATTACCGACACTGACGACGGACTCACCGCCGTGGGTGGACGGCCGTGATGTGAGAGCGATATCCTACTCCCTCCAACTATCCAGTCTTTTTCGTTCTTCCAGAGGTTTTTTTTTTCTTTCCCCCTTTCGTCTTTCGCCTAAAAAATGTATAGGCTCCCGCTAAGTTAATAATTGGATGCAAATCGCTAGTGGAACGGGATAACAAGTGATTTGGAGGGGAGCGATGAGCAAGACGTCGGCATCGAATCGAATAGGTGGGTTTTTAGGGATAGGAATGGAGAGAGGTCGGGTAGGTAGGATTTGAATGGGCGCTGTACGGTAATCTGTACAATCTGTACACTGACAGACTGATTGATATGATCAAGGATCAGAAGACAGGAGCAAGGACAATTAGTGTCTGCTTCAAACTGCTAAGAACTGGACCCCGGCACCTGGGCTGGACTAACAATAGGCCCGGGTTATCATCGGCTCGGGATTTATTAGGTAAGGAGTTACATACTATCAATCTTACCTCATAGGGTCGGGTCGGTCACAAGCGTTACTTACAGCCGTCAATTAAGATATAAGATAGCAATTACCTTTTCTACAGGAGCGTTGAACATTGCTATATTAAAAAATATCCTACGTGTTCGCGACTATGTATAGAAGGTGCGATAACTAGCGTGTACGTCTTTAAGTTTGATCGAATTATAGTTCAACGGGAATAGAAAAAACAGATCAATTGGCCACGAACTTGTATTACAGTATGTACTAGCGGAAAGTGAATCTACAGCCTGCATATCAACATATGCAACTGGTGCAGCCAGATGACGACTTCAACATTTCGTTGCAACAGAAAGGACGCCACGGACCATATTCCCCTGCGCATTCGAATGAACGAATACGACAGCTCCGTAAAGCGGTTTAATATATTGGCTCGACTCGAATCCTATTGTCAGCTAATTTGAGCCATTGAATCTGTTTCGGGACTCATCCCATCAAAACCGCAAAATTAGGACCGTAACTACAGGCATATCGTTAGTTAAGTATCAAAGCTTATTTCTGGGCTAAAGAAAGATAGCTCATGCATAATTCACTGGATGATGCGTAATAAATCCGCGTATATAAATATTTGTGGGGTAATCATCCGCAGGTAAGAATTCATTGGCTGATTTGGGTAACATAGGTACATAGAACCGTTAGGTTAGGTAATTAGACAATCACGTGGTCCCGGGTCAGTAAGGTTATTCGAAAGCCGCGTTTGGTTCAAAGCACCTGGCAGTTCAGCTGGTTTAGCTTCATAATCTATCGAGGCTCGACAGGTTCGGCAACGACAACTCTCTATATTCCTCGAGCCCAGTTATTTCTCTTCCCTCAAACCGTTCGTGGATATTCAAGAATTATATCCATCATGGCCGAATCAGAGATCGCGCCTAAGTTTGCCCCCTTCTTCGGCATGGTAAGCTCGAGATTCCATCAGTTCCGTTGACTTGAAAGCTCCCTTAACTACCAGTACTAATAGCATCTTCGACAATGTAGGCCGGTATTGCATCCGCCATGATCTTCGGATGTACGATCCCCGAATAGCGCATCCTCCCCTAGTCATACCGCGTGCTAAGACAATAATAATATAGGCATTGGGGCAGCATACGGGACAGCGAAGTCTGGAATCGGTATCGCAGGCGTGGGTACCTTCAGGCCAGACTTGATCATGAAGGTTTGTCAAAGCTTAGTCCAGCTCGTTCCGCGCTGGTTTCCTCTTCCGTAGCAACTAGCTTTCTAATATGATGACTGTTGTAGTGTCTGATCCCCGTTGTCATGTCCGGAATTATCGCAGTTTACTCGCTTGTCATCGCCGTCCTAATCGCCGGAGACATGGACCCACCGTCACGACAAAGCTACAGCTTATTTACGTATGTCCCGAATACCATGTTCGAACGAATAGGAAGGCTCGGATGAAACTAATGTCTAAAATAGGGGCTTCATGCATCTGGGATGTGGACTCGCGGTCGGATTCACGGGCCTGGCTGCTGGATACTGCATTGGAGTTGTTGGTGACAAGGGGGTCCGCGCGTACATGGAGCAGTCGAGGATATTTGTTGGCATGGTTCTGATCCTCATTTTCGGTGAAGTCCTGGGACTCTATGGGTAAGTCTAGACCTCTACCACATGACATAATATCCTTACTCATCGCATATAGTCTCATTGTGGCCCTTATTCTCAACACCAAGAGCAAGGGCTAAGTTATTCGAACTCGAGCGGTACCATATTTTATAATGGTCACTAAGTGTTCACATAAATGAACCATCAACAAACTCGGTCTGTAAGGACAAAGTGTAATCAGTAGCTACATGGTCGATGGCGTTTTACGGGTATGTAGAACTAAGGGTAACCATTAGAATCGTTGACGGCTGGCAGGTCAATATTCGATCAGATGTACGACCAAGGCCTCCATTGATGAATAAGATATTTTTGAACTACAAGCAGGAGATTCATTATAAGCGAAGTTCTTCGAATTCGTGTTAAATTGATGCTAAATAGGAGTTGGCTAGCTACTGCAGAGCCCAAAGGAATGCGGAAAGAAATGGACAATTAATCCCCTCGCGACATATCTCATAACCTCATCCATTCATCCACATGGACGTCCCGAATGTTGAAACCCAATCAGAAAAAAATATGCCCCCTAAACCTGTCTAGCATGCCTAACCGACGCCAAAACGGTAGCGCCGCCCAAATGCCTGTGATGAAGAGACGAAACAGAATAAAGCGCCAAAAGGAACGGAAAGAAGTGTAACGCAGCCATTATCAGTCCTAGCCACAGTTTCCTCTTTAGAGGATATGGGAAGCCGATGATCGCAATCTCTATTGCGACGGAAATAATTCCCACGTGACAGGTATAACAGGTTGTTCATCGACCGAAGCGACGAGCGAGTCTCCCACGGCTCTCGATGTTAGTGCGGAAGCTGCTCCAACTTCGCTCGCGTTCCTCTGCGCCTCTCGTCTGACCTAATATTTGAGAAAATGTTAGCACTCAGAGTCTCGATATCGTGTTAACCAAGATATCCATGCGCCTCATCAGCCGAGGTTTCCATTATGGACGAAAATATATCATCAAAACTGAAAGTGTCGATAAACCTACCCAGAAACCAATCCCAGTGTCTGTCCTCGCGGATCAGAACATCGTCTCCATTCTGTCTTGCTAGTCTCTCGTTTCTCGCCTTCGCAGCCGCTTCCTCTCCGACGAGGTATGGATCTTCGAGAGGTCGCACTTTATAGGGGTCAGCATCGTCAGCCGCAGCTACAGCGTTCATGCGTTGGACCGCCGACCGTAGGGCGCTTTCGACTCCTCCCCAGTGAGATCCATTAGCAGCGGATACGCGACGATGGGCAACCCTTTGATAGTGGCGAGCTGTTGGGTTGCTGTTCATTGAGGACCAGCTCGGGACTTGGAAATGGCCGAGGTGTGGTACCTCGCTACGGCGGCGCGGAGAAGGTATCCGTGGTAAACCCGCTCCCGGCGCAAATGTTGAGGTCATGGGAGTTGGCGTTGGCGATGGGTTCAGCATGGATGTGTACCGTGGCGGCGATGCCAACGGTGAGCCTCGCGGCTCTGGTGGTGTGTACTCGGGTACATTTTCGTTCGTAGGTATCGTTGAGTGATACGAGGGGGCTTCGGACACTAGAACAAAGAGACTTGTCAGCTCTTCCTACCATACGTCTAATATCGGTGAAAGAAGTGCCTCACTATAAGAGGGGGCGGCCGAACGAATAGAAGCCGTCTCAAAATCCTCAGCACTGAGAATTTCCAAACGGGATGGCCCGTTATGGATAGCTGTTTCGGTTGCCATCGTGTAGACTAGAAATTTAAATCTCGCAAGCGAAGGTGACGGGGTGGTGAATGTTAGGGAGGTAGGTTCGGTAAGAGTGCTTCGCACATCTAGCTGAATAGCTCCCTTATTATTCAGGCCTAACACTCAGTGTGAGAGCCAAAATAATAAAATTAAATGAATCAGAAAATCGCAACCATAAATTTAAGCCAGATAACAACTTGAGACAAAATAGCTTTCTCCGAAGGGTTAGGCTAGGAATGACAGCTTGACTTAAACAAAAGGCCAATATAGGTAAGGGTTCACAATGACGAAGACTAGTCACGACGAAAACGAGCACACCACCACTCAGCTTCGTTCTCCAGGTGCGTATGTAGGCAGGTAGGGTTCAAGCTAGAGAAAGCTTGAAGAGATAGATAAAGCGTGGTATAAGGTGTGCTATGGAGGTGTGCTATGAGATGTATGTTGTATGTTGTGTATGCACACGTGAGAGTTGCAGAGAAGAACTGCTAAGATAGGGATGGTATGGAAGGACAAGAACGGGAACGGAGTGAGGCACACAACCATTCACCACCCACCACCCACCACCCACCACGATGGATGGGGTTTACATATGCAAGATTCTACTGGCCCCGTTCCGTCTCACTCTTGGTCTCGCTGTCGTGCTACCTTCTATCCAGGGCCGAGCTGCGTCACGAATAGGCAACCCATGGAACCCGTGAGCCCCGACTGTGTTTCTCCGTACAGTAGTACTAAAAGAGAGGTAGTTCGTGGAGTTCGTGGAGAAGAGGATACGATCAATGGAGATATTTACCTAAGTGATTTGCCGATACCCGGGTGCTATCGAGGTTATCGAGCATCCTATACAAGTGTTTGGAAGAGAGGGGAATAAGTTAGGTTGCATATGTAGTGTAGGTACCTACATATCACTCACTGGGTACATGTAAGTTGGACAACGGAGAGGAGCCAAGAGCCCGATAGGTATTACGACTGCACTACAGTACATAACACAGGAATTAGACAGTTCAGCAGTCTCCACTATACCTATTTAAGTAAGTTACTATTCATCTGATTGGCTATACTTTATCTTATCATCCCCACGTCACCCCGGTCACAAGTAATGATTGGGTGAGGGGTATCGTGACTGAAGCTAAACGGAGTCTTAGAACAGTTAAGACTGTCTTATTATCTTGACCGCAACGAGAGAAGTCTCCTTCCCAGGGCGAGACCAGCGGGGTCTATCCGGCGCTGATTGTCGCGATGTAGCGGGGTATTTGCCTAGGCTCTAAGACAGGGGTATAAAGCATCACTGTCACTTGGACAATAATACCGCATATTTCTATTCAAGGCTGAGAATGACGATATCGTACGGGTCCGTGAGAATATTATTATTATTTACTGAACGGTTACATCAGTTGATCACCAATAAATTATGTTATCTGTTTATAACCGTACAGTATGTACGAAGTAGTGTAGGGTTATGTATAATATATTATCCACTTCTGATAATTGACGACTCGGAGCTCTGGTGTTCCTGGCTAGATCTTCGCCTGCATGTCCTAGCAATGCACAACGGCCCGCCTAGAAACCTGCTCTGCCATGATTGGGAAGCGAACCGAGACAGCTCAGCAATTCACAAGAGCTCGTGATTATCACTTTATACGAGACGTCAGTACGAATCAACAGTAAAAGATTAAATAAAGCACAGCTCTCTTCAGCTGTCTAATATTAAAACACGAGCCTTGTAATACTTGGTTATATAACCTAGCTGTTTCATTATAGGCAAACCCGGATTTATAGCCTACCGATCCAGGTATACACCCATCCTATGCACAAGAAACAAGAAAGTAGCCGGACTATGGGCTTTATGGGGAACCACGTCTTATAGCTATTACATCACTTAAAGCCGAAATATCACCATTCTTATTAACAATACCTAGGTACTATTACGTCGTTGTTATTCATTCCTTTCTAAATCTACACACCGAATGTTTAACTCTTAGAATTGACACGGCCCATAATGTATTTCCCATGTCTCCGGCGAAAAGCTTAGCTGTCTTCGTTGCGAAGCCGAGTATGCCGTAGTAGTTTACTATTTAATTACCTAGGTAGCTATAGCATAGCCTCACAACCGCTACTACTACCATTAGGTCGGCGGGTCTGGACTATTAGATCGAGACGAACAATACGTCAAATACATAGCGAGATTCCGCTTTTTTCACGTTCCTGAATACACGTACTTGACAATTCCCTCGGCTCGGTAGTAACCTTAAGACCGTCTACATGCATCTATTGGTGGTCGCCAATCTACCCTAGATCCTACCCGGAGTCGATGTCCTTATCTAGCAATCAATCATCTGCAGCCCTCGCGTGAGACTTAATTCGCAACCATTAGAGATTAGGGGTTCTTAACCGGGTGCAGATGACACTGCTTCACTGCAACCCCGAAAGACAGGATTTATTAGACGAGTCGAAATAATGTTGAACCTCGAAGCAAAATTTTCAACAAGAATAATTCTCAGTTTCTTTCACTATCACATTAGCCTCAACACAATGTTCCTATATATTGCGTTATACCATTCAAGACTCTGCTTGTTCCTAAGGCAAAAAGAACCGCCTGCGTTCTAACCGAGTAACCCTAAACCGTTGTCCCATATGTAAACTATTCGTACAGATCCTATGTCACCGCCCCTTTGTCATTATATGTCGTGCCTGAAATCCACTAGATCTCATCCCGAAAACCAGCCCCCGGGTTTCCCAAAAGCCCCGTTCCCACCAATCCCAATGCGTGCCCATATGAACAGTACCAAATAGATAGTAGCTTTTAGAGAATAGCGGAATAGCAGAATAGTAAAGTAAAACTACCATAGTCGTCGTTGATAATATACTCTCTCCTGGCCTTCTGACAACCGTCGTATCTCTTCTTTAATCTTCTGCCTCCTCTCAGCTCTACTAATTGGCTTCTCCTCGGTCTTCTTCTTCTCCTTGGGTATAGTTTCTTCCACATCGTTCGGCGTTCCCACAAATGCCTCTTTCTCCGACGCAGCCGGCTCGTCCCACTCTGGTTTCTCTAGCTTCTCCTCCGGCACAGTAGGCCGTATAATGACGACATCTTCCTCCTCTTCGCCATGTTTCTTACGGCGATGCCGCAGTCGCGAATCGTTTATCGTGTCCTCGAGCTGGCTAGGCGAGTTGTGCTGTTCTGGGAAGTAGACTTTGGGACTCGGTCGGGGTATCCGGTTGGGTTTGATGGCTGCTCGTAGGTCGCGCAGTGTTCGCTGCTGGATCACATAGCCGCTGATAAACAATGCTGTCGTGAATAAGACAACTAGAAGAAAAATTGCAGATCATTGTCAGTTTTACCGTTGCAACTATTTTAGACTGTTTACCCGTTTTGGAGGGGCTCATCCATACCAATTCCTGACGAAATTATAACCGAAACCTGCGACGATGTCAAGAGCATTCTTGTTTGAAATTGTAAAAGACCAATATGTGTAAATATGAAAACTCGAAAATACAGAGCTAGGTGAAAATAGCAACTTATGAAACAATATACAATAAGTTGAACGCTTCCAAAGTGTTGGCTAAGAACCACCTTTTGAGAACCGGTTTCCTGTTTTGTCTCGAATCTCGTGTTTCCCGGGCAACGCACATCAACCCTCTCGGCCGGGGTGCCGGCTTGGCGATCTGATCCGATCCCGATCGCAGATCATATGGTAACACCCTTGCGATGAACTTTTTAAATACGCCGAGTATGACAATTAGGTATTATTTATTATGTAGGAGTTCGATAACGAGCTCTTCAAAATTTGTATTTTGTGACTATTTCATACATGGTGCACCCTAGATACTATTATGCTAGCTCCTTTTTTTCATGTACGAGTGACAATCACTCAACCGTAAGCATGTATCCTTACTGTCAGTCTCACAAGAACTAAAATAAATATATTCTAAATAGAATACACCGATCCAAGTCAAGTTCTTTCACATTTGGTTTTTCTTCGTATTCATTTTTTTTTTTTACAGGAGGTCGCACCTAATATGGTCTGTCAAACTTCATCAAGACATTGGATTCGCCGAAGCCATGCTCTTCGCGTACTCCGTTAGACAACAGATCAGCTGTAGTTAACCTACTACTTAGTGTAGTGTCAAGTATAACTTTGCATATGCCGACTATCCGATGTCTGGTATCATTCCATTATTAGATGGCCATCATTGGTAGGGACGCGGGAGAGATATGTGTTAATTAATGCTATCTAGTCGGAACTGGTAAATCGCATTATAGTCTCCTGAAGCTGGAATCCTTCGTTACTTAACTAAGACTTCGACTTTGACCTTTTTTCTTCTTACTTAAGAGAATAGACCACCTTCTCCATGCTGACCGGCCGCATATAATCTTCAGTCCTAGTACTCTCTGCCCGATCGGTTACTAGCAATGAGCCAATCAGTTGAAATCCATCCGGAACAATCCTCTCGAGACCGCCTGGCATTATTCGTATGGGATTCGGCTCGAGCATGACTTCGCCCTTCTCAACGCCAGATCCTAAGTATTGGAAGAATTTGTCTGCAAGCTTTCGCCCTCCCGGGATTGCTGGTGTTTTGAATCCTATATAATGGCATTGCTTAGCAAGGCGGCTCTGTGTAGTGCAAGAACGGGGGGACGGGAATAATTACCAAAGAGTTCAATATCAGCACCGAGACATTCCCACGAGGCACCGTAAAGTGGCTCAACACGTATATTGCTCATGTCTAAACCTCCAAACCCTTCTGTGCGGAATACACCAAGTCTGCCACCCTTCGGTCCGAACGTACTGTCTACCTTTTGCACCGTATCTCCTTCAGAAATACAGTCCATAGCAATTTCTACTCCCTTACTACCCGTAGCGGCGCGCACTTTCTCGGGCCAATTCGCATCCCGATAGTCAACAAGTACGTCATAGCTATACGGCTTCTGCTTCAGGAGGGCGTGTCTAGAGGCGCTAGCGACACCGATTAGGCGGATAGGCTGCCCAGTCGTCCGCTCAACTAGATTAATCACTTGTGCCAAATATAAGCCAAGGGAAGTGCTCGAGCCATATATGAGGACGTTGACTGGGCCATCTTCTGGATTGCGGCCATCGAAGGCGTCTCCCTTTCCTAAGTCTGTCCCGAAAGGACCAGGGATCCCCATGCGACCGAAAATAGTCTGAGCTGCGGTCAGACCGTTTACGGTAATTGAAGAAGCCTGTTCAAGGCTTAGTTGGTCTGGCACCCTCCAGACTAGGTCGTGTTCAATGACCACGTACTCGGCAAATGCGCCAGGGCGGTCATTCGTAGAGCATGCTGTATATTACATAGCTTCGTATCAGTTTTGTTATTACCAAGTTAGCCCTTGAGAGAATCTTGCCACTCACCTCCTTGAACGAATCCAGCAACACGGGTTCCAATCTTAGCTCTTTTATCCGTACTATTCTTCAGGGCCTCTCCGACTTCAACCACTGTTCCTGCGAAATCCGATCCTAGAACACGCCTCTCTTGCACTGCTGTAATTCGTTGGACGAATATGTAGTCGATTGGGTTGAGCGCTACTGCGCCCACACGAACCAGGACCTCCGTTGGACCTGGGACGGGCGTGGGAATATCTTCGACTTGGACAGACCCATCTCGGGGATGGAGTACAAGAGCCTTCATATTTCTTCAAGTAAATTTGTTATAAGAATGGTACTATGGTTTCGTGCTTAAAAATAGCAGCGATATACATGGTAAAGAACAACAACGAAACATGGCAAAGGATAGCCTTAAATAAACGCGATTTTAGAAAATCTGACAAATAGCAGCTAGACTTGCCGTCTCCATTATACTAGACATCGAATGCGTTAAATATGTTAGCGGCGATAATCCAGTAAGTTTACACTTTAAAGACCTTGAATGTCCTTGGCGTCTCAGGGGGGCTACGCTTTATGGTATCGTGGCTTATACAAGACTAGCAGAGACCTCACACAGCATTACAAAGATATCGTATGCTGATTAATAGATCATCATAAGGAGTCTCATTCGTAGGTAGACAGAAAGTTTCGAATGAAGGTGTCTATTAAACATTAGTAACAATCTTATAAAGGTGGAACCAATATCTACCCAATTAAGGACTCTTCCGGCGCTCTGATTGGTTCGGAAATATAAGATTTCGTGTATACGGAATCCCTTGCATCGTCAACCTAGAATGATTTGAAGCTATATGGATGTTTGCTAGTACTCGGCAACTCCGAAGCAGACGATCAGTTGGAAAAATTGCTATCTTGTTTCAGTAGCCAAGTCCTCAATGTAGGTACATAGAAATTTGGAGATCGGCGTACTCCCAACGCCTCTGCAGATTCCAATTTATGACATTGCCAACACGCCGAATACAACCCCCTTTTAATCCGTCTAAAGCCCAGCCAGACAAAATATCCCCCCATAATTATGATACATTTGAGGTACATTTTGGTTTCCCTTCCACTTGCCCCCCCCCCCCTGGTCATACAGCATCGTACTTGACATCTATTCGCGTATCCTTCACGATCATTAGTTTGCGGCTCGAGGAGTCATCAGACTCGCTATTATTATCCCGCCACTCTGGGCGCGATTGGGGCTCTGCTTGGCAAGTCGTTATCAGCGAACCACCTCGAACTGCCCGCTTTACGCTTCCGAGCCGTATAGGGCGGGCTATGGCATCAGGGGCTGCGGGGAGTGCTTGCTTGCCGTTAAGAGCGTCGAAAGTAGAACCCCTGTTAGGTTGAAGCTCGTAAGTTGGATTCTTACCGCTTGAGCCAAGTCCGAAGCCGTATTTTGTGAGAAGCGGTCGTAGTGGTGGGAGAGAGCCCGCGATAATACCAATGCCGCACTCCATAATAGACCAAATCATTATGATGCACCCCTTATCTACACAGTTGTTAGTTGTCAATATACAGGTATAGGGCACGTAGATATATTAGGCGTAGCATACAGAGACCATCGGCAGGGGTTGTGTAAACGTTTACATACTTGCGTATATATGGTAATCGAACACAGGTGCATATACTGGCCCTGTAGTATAAATTATGAGTTAGTTCGATTATATGATAATGTAAATGGCTCTTAGAGGATAGGATGACATACAAAGCCCCAAGAGATAGAACAAATATCAACGATAACTTGACTTTTAGCTTCATATTCAAGTTCCACAGAATGAGCGCAGGAAAAATCGCACATAGCCAGTCAGTTACGATGGTGATCGTCGCCATACCGAGAGATAGCTTGCCGACTATGTCAAGCCCGCTACAGTCGCCAGGTCCCCCCTCCCAGTTGACGCTAATGGGCTTGCATTGGCCTATCACGGTCCCAAAACCTATGGCAGACCCGATGACGCCAACAACTATAGTCAACCATAAAGGGATAACGTAGCGCTTAGATGAAGTGATCCGTAGGAGAGCGACGCAAATACTGGCCCTGATAAACGGAAGACACACCATATAGGCTGCCTCATAGATGAATAGCCCTAGAAGGCAGAATACCGGTCAGTTCCCAACTGCGAGATTATGTTATAATATAACTGAAAATATTGGGACATACATCTCAGTCCGTTCCTCTTCATTCGACCCGTTAGGTCTACTTTAGACATAGCATCGTCTTTCGCGCCCCAACCTGACAAGCAGCCCAGAATGACTACAACGCAGCAGAAAATATAGAGAATCTGTAGCAGAACAATTACATCATTAGTTAGCGTTGAGAAGCGTGGATATATATAGCATTGTTCTTAGGGACTAGCCAGAAACTTACGAGACCTATCACCGTCAAATAGTCGTCGCAGCCGACAGCCCCTTTCCAAATTCTGGCCCAGATTCGCAGGAAGACGGTGATGCAAGAGACGATGCCTAGGATTATGGTAGCGGCCAGAGTTCCAGCACCGAGTCCTTGCGATATATAGATCGAATCAGAATTTTCCATGATGTCTTTAATTCCAACTCTATGGCGTTGAGGCTGGTGAAATCCACAATCCTAAGAAGTGGATTGGAGATCCTCTATATAGGGATATTCCAATGCCTCAATCTCAACCGCGTATTATGAATGGACCTATTATTAAACATGTGTTTAGTTGATACAATTGTTACTCTCTTGGAACATAAGAACCACGAATAGGTGGCCATGATAACCCTGCTTACACTCGGTTATGAAAATTTTGCTTGCTGAAAAAAGGCCACACTTGGGCAGTCTTCTCGGCCTATAAAAAGCGAGAATGGCGGTATCCAGAACCAGTTCTGCGGAAACGGGAACATAGGTAGTTAGGCATAAAAACTTTTGTTATCGAAAATGAACGTTGAAGAAAACGGAATGACTGTAGAGGCCCCCCAAGTTTAAGCATGAGACGGTAGAGCCGCATGGACTCGGATCTTAATCCCCGAGCTTAGATATGTCAGACTTTACAAATTGTCGTCGATACCGATTAGGGTTAATAGGTATGGGCCATGTTTGTTTGAGGATAGTTTACCATGGCCCTAATGTCTATCTCTTGTTTGCGTATCCAAATGGGACACCGGACGCCCCGTCCGGTCCCGGGACAGAGGATACGACAAGGTTCAGGTTATCACCTGTGGTTAGCTCCTTCGGACGCGGGATCAAAGCACCGGTCCGCTGCCTACTATTTAGATGTAAACCCCGCGATCAGATTCCAGCGCGCCCAGGGATATTACATGTTTAAGCCGAAGCAAGAATGATTCCCTACGCCAGATCGGCAATACCTATATGATACGCACTGACCTAAATGCAAGGGAAGCAAAAGGAATGTGGAATGTTGATTAAACGAATTTAGTTTGGAAGATTAGCTGTCATCTTAAATACAAGAAGTCCTAGTTAGTACTAGATATTATCCGATGGAGTGGTGAGTGGACGGTGAGTGGACGACGGGTGTCGACCCGAATGAGGGTTATAACCCTGTGTTCTACCATGTGGAAAATGACTAGATTGTTCCCAGCAATTTTCTTCAAATATCAGCGGAAATAGCTAAGCGGCAATAGCCGCTGTCAAGTTTTCTAATCGAAGTTGTTCTGGAACGCCAGATACTCTATCTCATTCACTTATATCCCGCGAGAGCGACATTCTTTGGAGTACAGGGATATTGCTAATACTTGGCTGTGATTAAGTCTGGGACCTATCATGTAACTTCGCTCCTTGTTGATATACGAAGGAGCCTTGGGCAATATCATCCTCCACAAGTTAAGACGTTGACATAGATACCTAGGTACCTAGACAAAGAAGATATCCAAGTTCCCAACGACCCATATAGTATCTACACGAGTTTGTAAATACATCCTTACATAAAGTTCCTTTCTCCGAATAGACTATAGTCTACGCTACGGATATGCAAGAACCAAAATGACCCTACTCTGGAAGCAAGGCATAAGTCGATTTGCCATTTCGTGAGACCCCGAGCACTGCAACGTGATCCGGCTCCCATCCTTAAAGGCTCTCTCGTGCCCGAACGAAGAATTCTCATGCTGCCCTATTAGCGGAGCCCCTTGGCACGGGAATGAAAATATTTTTTTGAATATCGATTCTGTGGATATGAGAGGGCCGGGTATGTTTGTGAGAACTCCACATAGATGTTGTAACACAATGTTAAAGAGTATACATTAAACCTAGGCCCGAGCGCTTGATATGTCTACCTATCTATATAAAATACTAAACCGAAAGGCCATGAGTACCTAACCTACGTAATGTCAGTCAAAGCGTTTGGTGGAAAGGGGCTTTATACTATGAAAGTATACCATGGATACTTTCCTTAGCAGTAGAGGATGATTTAGCAAGGAAAACTCTACAAACATGTAGACTACCCTCTTGCAAATAGCTTATAGGACAATTACGTCAATGGGCTTCCAATCGTCGTTACCATATTAAAACGCGTGGTTTTCATGACGACGGAAATATGCCGGCGATGTAAGAGTGAAAAAGAATGCAACTAAGCTACACCTACCTAACTAGTTCTTGAGGTTTTCAAGTAGCACTATCCTTACTACCTCGAGATTTTATTTAGAAGTTCTATTTCAATTTTGACTCCAAATGATTATCCCATATGTAATACCCATTTATATTGTAAGCCTCTTGCCTAGCAAACTCGGTGTCTGGGAAATAACCTCTTTGGTATTAGGTAGATGATTAAATGGGGCATCAAACTTCCCGAGTCTATAATAAGATAGGGAGAAGTGACTTTGTATTGATGGTCCGTGATGAAATTTTAGTTTTCCTTCTAAGATTTCTTTTTCTACAGCCACCCCCTAACCCCTAACCCCTTTTATACATCTCTTATGAGAGGCTTTTCTTAGGTCCTGCTGCTTTTTCTTTACGCTCTATAATATAATATGAAATTAATAAAATGCTTTAGGTAGGTAGGTACCTACCTAAGTTAGGTCCTACGAGGGTTTGTGCGAGAAGACAGACGTTGTTAGATAATTTCTCTATAAATTTAACTTGCCTATTGGGTTGTCTATCATTTCCAAAGGCCAACACTAATGCATATAATTATAGGGTGCTTACAAGAGTACCTGATGTAGTACACATGCCTAGAATTACAAAGGTTTAGGTACGTTCATCAAATAAGCTAATAAGCTAGTACTATAAATATACTCGATATAGTTGGTGGTTGTCAACTGGATCGTTTCTCATGGTAACCCCTTATTTCCTGTATTTGGTGAGATGTGACTAATACATGATAATGTTCTCTTGGGTAGTTAAAGTGGCTATTTATTCTGCTAGATTACTACCTAGGTACCTAACCTTTTGAAGCTCAATATATAGAGAGACAATGGCTGGAGATTTATTTGGTGGTGAAACTAATAAACCGGTCGTAGGGCTGAAAGCCGAGGCCCCTGGAAACTTTACATATGTTAGCCCCTGTAAATATCTTATCGATAAAAGCTATGAAGTACCTAGGTAACCGATAAGAGAATATTATCCAAAGTTGAAGCTGCGACAATACAAACAGCAACAATTCAGCTTATCCACCCAATTCCCGACTCTGGAGCTACATACACATCAATATCTTACGAGCAGCCTTCCAACAATAAAACGATATCATCCAATTCTACAACCTCCCCCTTAGCCATCCTCCCTCCCTCCAACAACCATGGGCCCTAACACCCACCGCGCCGACGAGCGGCGCTTCCTCGACGAGCGCGGCTCCAACGCGGCCCTCGCGCCCAACGGCCTCAACCCGGCCACCATAATGGAAAAAGCCGTGCGCGAGCGCATCATCGACAGCTACTTCTGGAAAGAGCAATGCTTCGGCGTCAACGAAGCCGACATAATCGACCGCGTCGTCGACCACGTATCCTTCATCGGCGGCACCTACGGCGGGAACCAGAAGCCGAGCCCCTTCCTCTGCCTAGCCTTCAAATTACTACAACTAGCGCCCGACGATGCCGTTCTCGCCGAGTACTTGCAGTATGGCGGGGACCGCTTCAAGTACCTACGCGCGCTGGCTTGTTTCTACGTGCGCCTGACGCGACGCGCAGAGGCTGTGTATACGATTCTGGAGCCGTTCCTCGAGGACAAGCGGAAGCTGCGGCGGAAGGGGCGCGCGGGCACGAGTTTGACGTTTGTGGATCAGTTCGTCGACGACTTGTTGACGAAAGACCGCGTCTGCGCTACGAGTTTGTGGCAGATGCCTAAGCGCGAGGTCCTCGAGGACTTGGAGTTACTGGAGCCGAGGACTAGCCCGCTTGGTGACATTGAGGATTTATTGGAGGACGAGGATGTCGATATGAATGGCGATACTAATGGAGACGCGAGGGCGGATAGTGATGAAGAGGGGTTGATCGAGGAGGGGGAGCAGCTTTCGGATAGGGGGCGTAGGAGATCGACTTCTGGGTCAAGCGAGAGGCGAGACTCACGGTCCCGTGGTAGAGACCGATCACGAAGTGGCATGGATGTTGATTCGAGTGGTGAATCTGGTAGGGATGACCGATGAGAGAATACGACTACGAGGAGTTACGCGCTTGGCCTTAGACATAAGGCCGTACAAATCACTGCGAAATATTACGACTACTTGGAATGCAAATTTGCTTTATACCCATAGTATGAGAAAATGGTAAGAGTTAGAAGAGATCTTAGTTTAAAGTCTATGGGGTATTCTATCATATAGATCCTCTCTAACCCTATACTCATCGGTATTCTCCATGACTCCGAATCAGGGAGATGAGAGAGGTATTATCTAGTCTCTAGCATCGAGTTGGTTGGAACTCAAAAGAGGGTTTGCTGCAATATACGGGGCGCCAGAACGTCGGCCACGGAGAGCAGTCGCGCATCATCCCAATACTGCCCGACGAGCTGCATGCCTCCAAAGCTTAGCAGTTTTTGCTCCTCCTTGGTCGGATCAACCGGTATATCCATGGGAATACTGATGGCGGGTAATCCTGCAAGACTAGCTGGAACCGTGAAGACATCGTTCATGTAGGAATCCAGGGGTGTCTGTCTCATAACGTCCTCGAGCAAGGGTGGAGTCGTCGGCGCAGTGGGGCACAGAAGAAAATCGACTTGGGCGGGGCCGAACTTGTTTTCTAGCTGTATCGTATCTTCCATTTCACTAAGGTCGAAAGATTGTTGGTCCTCGAGCGGGGTTGATAGTTTAAAGACCCGGTCGAAGTCTCTTCTGACGAGACGTCGGACTTTCTGGGCTTGTATGAAATAGTTATCTATAGCCTCCGAGCTGAGCGTGTACGACCCTAGCAGAATGCGACGCTTTACTTCGCTTCCAAAGCCGGTTTCTCTCGTCTTTGCATATAAGATGCCTCCGAAGGAGTCGCTAGCTTGTTCACTATTCCGTTGACCGTAGCGAATGCCATCATACTTGGCAAGGTTAGATGCTGCTTCGGCTGGTGCTATCACGTAATAGGCTGAGAGTGCGTTTTTCGTAGACGGTAATGATACCGGAACGACACGACCCCCTAATACTTCGATCTTTTGGGCCACCATCAACCAGCCTTGTCGTATTCGCGGGTCGAGCTCCTCGATGTTGTATTCTATCGGGATGCCGAAGGTCAACCCCTGTATCATGCCTTCCTGAGCCGGGTTCCACGATTTGTAGCTTTTTCGTTCGGCAATACATCTTTGACGCACACGAGAAGGTAGAGACGTTGGGTCATTAGGATCATGTTCTAGGTATAGGTTTTGTCCTACGATGGCCGCGCCTATAGGACCCACGGTTCTAGCAAGTAGACCAACCGTATCTAGAGAGTTTGCGTAGGGCACGACGCCCCAACGGGATAACATGCCATACGACGGTTTGAACCCCACGGTGCCGGTATATGCGGCCGGCATACGAACGGATCCTCCTGTGTCGGTGCCGAGAGCTAAATCTGCTTCTCCTTTCCTTATGGCGACGGCACTTCCTCCAGAGCTGCCTCCAGCTGAATACTTCTCTAGACCGCAAGCATTGTGGATCTCCTCAAATGCGGATGTCGTAGAGTGTGTGCCCATGCCGAACTCATCCATACCCGCTTTAGCCGTCACAGCTGCGCCCCTCTGCCTTAATTGTTTGACTATGGTGGCATCGAAGGGAATCTTGTTCCCGGTAAGAATGTTGGACGCACATGTTGTCGAGAAACCCAACGCAGAAATATTATCCTTGACTGCGAGGCGGACTGTCTGCCCGTTGCCTTCAACATGTGGCTCGCTCCTAATCGAGTAATCTGTATTTGTAGCGGCTTGGTGAAGACAACGGCGCTGTGTAATGCCGGCCCTCCATTGCGAAGAGATCACCCTATGGGCGGCTCTGATTTGGAAATGCCTGACATATGTAGACATGTGGTCCCGGCGATATTCGGCATTCTAAGCTGGTGTTAGTTTACATCCTTTGGCGTTTTGAAGTGCGTTTCTTGTACGGTATTTGTTATCGATAAGGTAATGTGCAATGCGGATAGGGCGGGCTACAGGTATTGGATCCGTTATCTTCAACGCTAAAGCAGTGGATCCGTAACCTAAGCTTTATCAGTTGCAGGAGAGCTCCAGCTATTACCGGTGACGCATCGTAAAGCTTGGCAGGTACCCGGACGGTCAACGGTTTCTTGACCTATCAGCCTATGAGGTCTTGGAGCTCTTTCGTCCCATGTAAGCTGCTGCGTTCCGAAGGCTGACAACTCACATGTACTACCAATAAACACACCTACATGTAGGCATCCGCATACATCAATATATATACACGGGCACCTACATAAGTTAAGGTTGCCTTTTACATATGTCTGTTACATATCCCTAAGTCTTGACGGCTATGGGCATAAGTTGTATCACCACCTAATAGTCAAAATGATTTCAAGGCTTATCCTCGTCGCGTCCCTGGCGACAGTCGCTAGATCTTCTCAGCCTGGAGCTCCCGCGCCGGTCGCTGCTCCGATGAGAGATCTCGAATGGGGACAGATCAATTTCATCCATACTACAGATATACACGGCTGGCTTGGTGGTCATTTACAAGAGTGAGATATATGCATACATACGTAAATATTAGTTGATCGACTATCGCTGACATTATTTACTGTTAGACCGCAATACTCAGCCGACTGGGGTGACTACATCTCATTTACGAGTCATATGAAAAAGAAGGCCGATGAGAAGGGCGTGGATCTACTTGTCATCGATACAGGCGATAGGATTGAAGGAAACGGCTTATACGACGCTTCCAATCCGAAAGGCAAATATTCCTACGACATCTTCGGCGAGCAAACTATCGATGCCCTCTGCACTGGGAACCACGAACTATACCAAGAAGACTCGGTCGCGCGAGAGCACAACATAACCGTTCCGAAATTCAAGCACTCCTACATTGCCTCCAACCTCGACTACATCGAGCCCGAGACCGGCAACCAGATCCCCCAGGCCCAGCGCTACATCAAGTTCACCACCAAGAACCTCGGCTACAATGTCGTCGCTTTGGGGTTCCTGTTCAACTTTGATCGGAATGCGAATAACAGCGTCGTGCAGCCTGTTGAAGAGGCCATGAAGGAGGAATGGTTCCAGAACGCTATAAGAGAAAAGCCCGATCTATTTCTTGTCGTCGGCCACGTCGGTCTTCGCATGAAGGAGTTCGAACAGATCTTCAAGGTTATTAGAGATCAGAATTGGTATACTCCTATTGCGTTTCTCGGTGGCCACGCACATGTACGAGATGCGAGGAAGTTCGATGACAAGGCATACGCGATCGCTAGCGGTCGATATTTCGAAACCATCGGATTCTTATCTATCGACGGCATTAAGAAGAAGAGCGGAAGTGAACTTTCAGCTGAAGCAGCAACCGTCACCTTCAAGAGGCGTTACATCGACAACAACCTGTTCGGACTTCACTACCACACCGGCCTAAACGAAACCACCTTCCCCACCGAGCACGGCCGCAACGTCTCCAAACTCATCGCTGAAGGCCGCAAGACCCTTAGCCTCGACGACTCGTTCGGTTGCGCACCGCAAGACCTCTGGATGAGCCGCTCCCCCTACCCTAGCGATTCTAGCATATTCAGCTGGCTCGAGACGCAAGTCATCCCCGACACCATCGTCAACGAAGAGAGGAAGGATGTCCCGCGCCTAGCCATTGTCAACACAGGAGCTATTCGCTTCGACATTTTTAAGGGTGCATTTACGAAGGACTCGACGTACCTTATCTCACCCTTCGTCAGCAAGTTCAACTACATCCCCGACGTGCCCTACGCCATCGCCAGCAAGGTCCTCGAACTCCTTAATAGTGGCGGCCAGGTATTCGGCGGCGCCCTCGACACCCGGTACCTGACGATCCCCGAGCAAGCGGTTCCGCGCAGTCCGTTCTTCGAGATGACGTCTGCAGCAGCCGACGATGAAAACAAACTCCCGCTATTTATAGAGGAAGATGCCCTGCAAAAACCGTTATCGGGCGCTAACGGCTTGTCCAAACAAGACGGGGCTAAAGGTGAAGGCGACGACCCCGAGCTCGTGGGCGGGTACACAACGCGCGACGACCTAGGCGACGATGGAGACGATGCCGTACACTCGCCCATCAAGTTCTACGCCGTACCCAACTGCATCCAATCTAAGATCTCGTTCCCCACCGGCAACGACACAGAACCCGCCTCAGACCCCGAAACCGTGGACCTAGTCTTCATTGACTACGTCCAGCCGTGGGTCATCACCGCGCTTAAATTCAGCGGTGGCGATTACAGCACCGGTGATGTTAAGGTGTACTCGAATAGCACACTGACGGATGTTATTGCGAGCTGGGTGAAGGAGCATTGGGAGAAGAATTGTTAGAATGATATGATATGATACGATATGGGTTTGGCTTTTACTTTGGGGTTCAGATTGCATACTTGCTACATATTTATGCTAGACGGCTTGGTTTCGGGTCTGGGTTTGGATAGTTCGCTACATAGCTGCGACTTTTAACGGAAATAAATACAATAAATAAACAGTAAATATTAAAAGACTTAAGAACGAACCTAGATTACTCATGTGATAGAACGCAAGTAGTAGTAGTCTTCTACAGTAAGTAGCTATCTAACCTAGGTAACTCACTACTGAACAAGATACTATAGAACAGACTTCAAGTCTACCCTAACGCTAGCCATGACATGATATTCCCGCAAAACAAAAACCGCTTTTTGCAAAATCTAGTAATCCCCGAACCCAATAGCACATGCCTCCAGAGGTACCTCACCACCAGTACAATTCCTCCACCGTCCCGCAACAGACAACCAGCTTGAGAAAAGAAGTAGACCTATAGCTATTTAATTGAATAAGAATTAATATCGAATGCTGCTGGTGACAAACCAGAGAGTAGGGGGCATAGTAATGATGAGCGCAGGGATGGCGGCGAGTCCGATCCTCTCGCTGAGGGACATGGCGAGGAACCATCTCTTGAAGTCTCTTGTCTCTGTTATCAACCACCTCCAAGTAGATAGTCTACGGGGCGCTATTATTGCGCCCTGCTCGACATCAGGGAGTGCTGGTATACCGCCTTGCTGGGCATTAGGGGGCTGGTTCACATTAGGGGCTGGCGGCCGGTTTGCGACGCCCTGCTGTATCGGCTGGAGTTCTATCTAGGACCCCGGCTGGTACCCCGGCGGGTGGAATGCAGGCCCAGGTCGTGGATGCAGTCCCGGCACTGTCGCACGGTCTAATTCCCGCTCGAAAGGAGGCGTCCCATGCGAAACAGGCGTCCAGGGCGCAGGTAGGACTCTGTTATCAGGTATGCCATCGGTTACGCCCTCGCTTTGCGGTTGCTGCTCAAGCGTCGATGTATCAGCACCAGTAGGGGGATCCTCCTCATCCGGACCAGAGGTGCGAGCTTCGCTGGCGGGGTCGGTAGATGTCCCGTTTAACAAAGCCTCGGTAGACACCGATAAGGGGCTGGTAGGCAGTTGACGCCGGTTATTCGTTACTAGATTTAGATAGGGTACGTAAGTCCCCGATGTAGGATCAGTAGAGGGTTCTCTAGTAAGGCTAGAGGCTCTAGTATGAGCTGGTGTTCTCGTAGGACTTGTATTCTCCGCGCCGCTATGGGATGACAAAGGCGACGACGGTTCCATATCAACTATACTCGATGTTGACACATCTTCATCCACCGCAGCCAAGCGATTGGGGACGCTGAAGGCAGGGCACGCAACAGGAATGGTTTTCTTTCCGTTGTTATTATTGCTTTGACGAATGGCGGCGAGGTTTTTAGCCATGGAACGGGTGGTTTCGATATCAGACCATCGGATGTGACCACTAGATGTATGAGTAGGAACACCAACACTTCTTCCCGCGCGTTCCCCAACAGCTAAGACGGTACCACTAATACGGCCATTTATATTAGCTTGAATACCATCAATAGACATATTGGGGCCGCTAATGACACCGGTGTAGCTGTGAGCATTGCTACTGAATGGAGTGGTTTGAGTCGCAGCGTCAGTAGTGGTGATGAAGAATGCGTAAGCTTTACGAGCAACCTTCTTCATCAACTTGTAGAACGAGAAATCCCTTAATTGCCTGTGCGCATTACTTATCGCCCAACCCAGGCTATTTACAGGCCTATTATCTTCCACATGATAAGTATAGCTTGATGCTTCGTCGGTGAGCTCGATGGTCTCTACAGACGAAAGCGAGTCTGACCTATGACTATTATAGCACGATCCACAATCAGCTTAAGAGACGACTACGATAACTTTAGAGACGGGGCTGGACGAACAGCGGGGGTGAGGGTGAACCAATAAACCTAAAGCGGTTTCGCTGTTCGCTGTACCGGTATGGAGACACCTCTGGTCCATGATATTCGCTTGATTCGTGTTCTCTTGCATGCTTGCCTAAAAATCCCATCACGCCGGGGGGGATTTGTCCAGCTAGTAGTTTCTGAAGCTGTGACCAAGCCGGCACCGGGCTTGGTGGGTGTTGTGTAGCAGTCGATTGACTTTGGAATTGTTCACGGTACCAATTCTGCTGTTCGACCGTAGCTGAAGTTCCGACCCCTGTGATCATATTTCGACGGTTGCGAAGATGCCGAGCCCATCGTTCTTCCATAGATAGATTATTGAAGGCATTGCGGGGAGAGGATGGAGGAGTGGGTGGAGGAGAGAAAGGCATTGTGCATCCAATTTGCCCTCGAGTACGCTAATAGCTATGTTATTTTGTGATGTAATATCTTGACTGATTGGGTGTATAAAGGGGTATTTGATATATTAACGAATGAAATGCTGGAAGCCGTAACGAAAGACCCAAGATGCCAAAAATATGGTTGACGATGCTCTCTCCGATACCTCTTCAATCTGAACCCGGAGAAGTTGTTCGAACAAACGTAGCAAGAATAAATGGGTAGGTACCTATTGGATCTGGTCGAGCAGTTTCCGCCTTCTCCTTTCTATGAGCTCTTGTTGCACCTCCTCCAGCGTAGGCAACTCCCAGCCTTTACCATCTCCCACGTCACCAGGCAGCGGTTCCCATCCTGGAGGAGGTTCTGCCTTCCCTCGCTTTAATAGCTCCTCAAACGCCTCACGCTCCTTCTCGGCCTCATATTCGAGCAATGCATCGTCCTCTTCATCGGGTGCATACCCGTAATATTTGGCGTCAACTGCTTTCCTTAGGTCCTCGCGAGACTCTAATGGTTTCTCTGAGTCTTGCAGCTTCTTCTGCGCAGCAGCCTCGAGCAGTTCTTTCACACCAGGTAATTCCTTCGCTCGCCCGAAATACCTATACCCTTTGCCCCCCCCCGGTATCTCCCTACCCATTTCATCGTAGACTTTGCCGCCGCCACGCATATAATTAGGGCCTCCTAAATTCCGTATTTGTACCTCCCACATGTGCTTCTCTCGCATGAGCTTATTTATTTCATCGTTGAGATCTCGGATCTGGTAGTCGCTAAGAGATGTCTCCTGGATTCGGGACATTTTCCGGCTGATCTCCTTGAGTGTTTGGCCTCTCCATTTTTCGCATGCCGGAATTGAATCTACTTCCGTAATAACCTTAGGTCGCCGCGCTCGTCCCGCATCGATGATACCCAAATCTGCAGCTTGCGCTTCGCGGAAGCGAAAGAGCATCGACTGGGCCTTCTCTGAATTACGCGCCTATTAAAGGGTTAATTCTGGACTTTATCGACGAGTAAGATATACAAAATCGCGTTTACTTACCATTTTGACTATTATATCCTATGCAATTAAATCTTGGTATAGTCGGCCTGTAGAGAAATTGCTGGCTGCTGAGAAAAGGTTGGATATATTTATGTATTTATTGGGCACGGATGAGCACAGTGAAATTTCTCAGCCTCGTTTCCATTGAGGCTGAGGACCCATAATGTAGTGGAGATACTACAGCTGATGCTAGTCTAATCAGCCAATCATAGGTAGGGCTATAAAGCGCGACGCGACCTTCAACAGCTCAGTGCACAGGGCTCTTTCTATTAATTAAAAGTACCTAGGTATCATTACGTATATGTATCTTGCGATTTCAGCGTGAATATTCCAACTTCTAACCATTTCACCTTTTTCTAATCGACATGAAAATATTGTTATTTATGTCGCTTGAATTTATCGCTCCATCTAAGCTGTTGATGGATATAGTTATATTATCGGATCTTCAACTATTATCTACTAAAGCAACCATCTACATGCAGACTTATAACAGCGCCTCGCAAGTTAAGCGTGCGATCGTTAGCCATGCTTCGTAATGGCAATATAGTCTCGCACATTTCATATTTACCACTTCATCAATCTCATATTTTATATTTCCGTATTTTCTCTTTCGAAAGCGTTCAAGTTTCCCAGCCCTCTTAACAACTTAATTATTCTATGAAGTTTACAGGTCCGCTTAAGCAGACAAGTGTCCAGCTTCGACCTACAAGCAACTCCTAACGATACCTTTACATGAATTTAGTTCATAGCCTAGCAGTGAAGAAACTCGTCACGAAGACTGTTGGAGCCGCATGACCTTCTCTTAGGCCTACGGCGAATGACAATACTCAAGAACAGAAATCTGAGCTAGGAGATACACGCCTTTAGCACGGCATCGGCTTCCCATCTCTAGGACTACTCAGTTATTTTTAGACACTCCAGCGCGGGGGGCAATGACGACAAATAGCACATGGTGAGAATGACATACATTCGATGAAGTCCTCATAGTTTTCAATCGGAGCCTTGCTGGGTGTCTGGAAGACTGTTTAATCTGACGATGATGAGTTAGTCTATGATCGTCGATGCTAATAGGTTCTCCTTTTTCTTTTTAGCTGCAACTAGCAGCGATACAACTTAAGAATGCCCGGTGATGACCAATTCCAAAAAGCCAAATTTGCAGGCAGCCTGAACGAACCCTGCTTTCGTCATCGTGCGGAAACAGGGCGAGGGAATGGTTGTCAATGAGAACTTGAGAGCTAATCTGAGGGCACATATATATTGTATCGAAACTGTCATCAGCTATGTTGAACACAATATCATTTCACCGTACATCTCAGTATACACGATTATTTCAAAATATTCCAAATACCGAAACTGGGAAGTCCTAGTTACCCATGGAAGGAAACGGTGGTGTTGAGCACAGGATATAGGCGAAAGATCGTTGTTGGGGATTAACAAGAAAAAGGATATGGAATACTAGAAGGCCCATTTCTCTCTAACCTTGATATCTATCTCTTATTACGAGGCAAAGTACTTAAGTAGGGGAGCATGTCCAGTAAAGTGTACACTGGCGGATATTTCTAAGTTTTCTATAAGATCATCGTTGAATATTATTCCGGGCCACTCATCCGTTAGCTTTCGCAGAGGTTGCTAGATGTCTAACTTAGTGCATGGCGCTTTTGCCATAGAGTTGGTCTACCACGTTTACACCACCCCGGTATACGATTTACCTCATCTTGTGCAGACCAATAGACTGATTCATGAAGACTTCGATCCATCTGTCTGATTTCTGCATTCCTTTTGCTTTCTCTCTGTCTCGACCTGTTCGGTCTGTCGTACCATGTCATATCCCGAGTATGAGGGACCCAGTGCTAGGTACCCATGACGATGAACAGGGCATACCCAGAAGCGGTACTCCAGGGGACTATATAAGAAGTCTTCTCCATTCCTACCGGTGGGACTAAAGATTCTTGGTATGAATGTGTTAGCAATGTTGATGTTTTTGATGTTGAGAAGTCCCGAGAAATAGGAGACTTCACGTAGGGCTGGGCAATCCATAGGGACAATGAATTGACTGTCCGGGTTTGCCCCGAGGTGACGCGACGGACAGAGCCATCCTTCGTAGTTGTAGCCTCCACGTACCGGGTCCTCGGCGCCAGGTTCAACTACTACGCAAGCTTCTGCGGATTGACCGGTTGCTATGCAGTCCCAACAAGTGTAGACGAGGGTATACGACCAGCACATTGTCTCGTTGTTCGGCTCGTTAGTTTACATCAAAGATGATGGCTGTTGCAGTTGTGGTGAGAGCAAAAGGAATGGCTGCTCGGTCGAAGAGTTGGTTTATAAATTACTTATTATTGTTGCTTGGTGTTGTATCACTATGACTTTGTAGATCGGCCAAGGTGGATTGTCATAGCATGACTTGGGACTACTAAGAGGGATGCAATATTAATATATTTACGATTCAAGTAACAGACCCATCTTATGGTCTAGTAACTACATTAATAGATACTATTCATTCGTAATACCCAGACATATGGGATTAATACCACGCATGCATATGACAGCTTGGAATTATCCATCTGGTAGTTTATGAGAATGAATTCGATACCGTCTTCAAAATTTTATTACTTACCTTCGGTACTCATCGTAGATCTCACCAGGGAAATCCCAGATACGTTCGAAAACCAACATCGTATATCTTTCATAAATGAACTTTAATTAGCTGTTCATTACTAACAGCTTCTGACTAGCTAGCTAGATCAGCCCATCCTCTCTTTTAGACAAAGAGGAGTCACTCTATATGAGAACCATTTTATTATGCCATGGTTATACATCCACCATCCACCGTCCTCCTCATGAGCCCTCCAAGCCCCTGGGTAATCATATGGCCCAAAGCGCACATCACGTACCGTGTCGTGCCACTCATTCCATACATAATTACATATGTAGTCAGTCACAGGCCCCGTCATTACATCAATTGTTTTCATTCGTATCTGCCTTGGTGCCTATATATCTAAGACACTTACATCGTATCACATCGCTTACTGCCTCTTCTTTTCCGAGGTAGCCGCAGGTTTGCTATACAGCCAGAGAGCGCAGAAGCCCAACCATCCAGTAACAGTAACACTGATACCCGCGATCCAGGGCCAGGCGCCGCTGATGACGTAGCTACGGGGCCACTCGTCGTGGGCGAAGTGCCGGACCGAGACCGTGTTCTTCTCCTCTACGTTGCTGTAGAAGGGGCGCTTGTAGTTGACCTTGAAGTTGAAAATGCCGTGCTGGTCCGGCAGCTTGAAGGATACTGAATATGTCGTGCTGTCCTCAGACGAGATAGTGGGGTTCAGCTGGAGACGGTGGAAAGGGGACAGCATGCTAAATTCCAGCTGCAGGTCGTCGTTGTCCGGGACGGTGAAGGGAGTGTATTTGTCCCAGGAGTACTCAGATAGGGAGATAGAGTAGGTCTTATTAATGTTAGTAAGGGGAAGCCACCTTAGAAGCTTGGAAGAAAACATACCACGTCGTTTTTAATACGGTAGATTTTAGGGTTGCTGGCATTGCTCTGGCCAACCTCGTTCAGGTGGTGCTCGATCCAGTTCACTCTCAGGACACCAATCTCCTTGAAGGTCCAGCCAGCTACTCGCTTGGCGAATTCGCGGTTAACAGTGCTAACCTCCTTCGTTTCGCCCACCTTCTTCACCTTAGCATCGAACCACTTATCGCTCAACATCTCGGCGGAACCGATGACTGTGAAACGAGCCGAGTTGCGAGCTTGGAAGGTGCTCACGAGGGAGAGTTGGGAACCGCTTGCGAAGAGCTCGTCGATGACTTCGGCTTGCTCCTTCGGATTGTAACTGTAAGATGTGGAGGGAGCGCGCAGGATCGGCGTAAGGAGGGCACCTGAGCCAAGGGTCTGGCCTGTGCCGCTTGGGAAGGCGATAACCCCTCCGTCTGCAGAGACTGGGCTGAAGAAATCCTTAATATCCGGACGAAGAAGTCCCGGGGGCGGAAGCAGGAGTACGTCGTGCTTCTCTGGGGCGGACAACACATCGTAGTTGAAATGGTCGACAACGAGACCCTGTCTATCGGAAGGTAGGTGAATATCTAATTCGAGAAGTAGAGAGACGATGGATGTCGGGGCTGGCTGAGAAGCCGAGAGAGCTAGGAGGATGTTGCCGTTGGCATTGATGAAATCGAGGAGGATCTTAGGTGTTAAGTTTGGGCCGAGTCCTTTCGCTCTGTCAGTCATATTACTTAAAACTCCATGGCGTGGTTGCTATGCAACAAGTATACCTTTTGACTTGGTTGGGAGGAACAGAACATGGTCGTAAGACTTCTCGCCTAGGTGGAATAAGCTTAGACCTTCGCTCTTGGGAGTTTCGTAGTTGATCTGAAATCCTCGACCTGTTTATAATATTGTGTTAGTATAAACAATGTAATAAAGTATTCACTTTAGGTATTAGCTTTGCTCACCCTCTAAATCACCTAGGAACTTAGAGTAGGCCTCCTTCTCAGCGACATCCTCGAGGAGGACCAGCAACCTATTCCCGCTAGAGCTGATCGCATGGACGAGGGCGACAAAGAAGAGGACGACGAAGGATATTAACGACTTCATCTCGGCGGTATCTCAGTGATCAATTGACTTCAAGGAGAACAGGAGAGGAAGAAAAGGGGTGCGACAGCATAAGTATTGCTGCGCATGAGACCTATATCCGTAATATTGTCTAGTTTTACGTTTAGAAGTTTTGGATCGGACCAGCTGTCTCCAAATCTTCGTACTTCGCTGCCGGAATTTTGGAGGTCTGGTATACGTAGCCCGTACCTGCCAAGCTTAGAATGTACATGGGTCTACGATTACGTCGCCCTATCAGTGCCCTATCAGTGCCCTATCAGTGCCCTATCAGTGCAGTGAGTGCACCGGCAGAGCACACTCCGATTTTCCGAGTAACGTCTTTATTAAATTCAGTACTTCGTAAGTACCGATGTATATGTACATAGGTACCTCGTAGGTAAGCGTCTAAGGTTCTTATTGCTCTTGCCCAAGTTTGCGTCATTAGCGACGCCTATAACAAAATCTTAACAATCACCTTTACTTTATGATTAAATATCTCTTCTAAAAATAATATGTAGAATCGTAGATCTGCTGTTTAAAATGGAAGCCGGCCCATCCCGCAAACGCTTGCGGCGGAGTACAAGAAGTTGCTATCAATGTACGCATAACCGCCTTGAATATTATCCAACCCTCGTAATAAGTTGACATATCTATCAGGTAGAAAGCGTAAAGTCAAGTGTCAGCTCATTGATGAGAAGGTTGATACTTGTGCTGAATGCATCAAGAGCGGAACGCAGTGTACTATTCAACCGCCTGAGCCGGAGTTGAGTAGCGAAAGTTCCCCCATTTATGTTGGTAAAGGGGGACAAGAGGCAAGATTAGAGCGCATCGAATCTCTCTTGAAAAGGTTGGTTGAAGCACAAGAACAATCTCGACCGAATGAGGCTTCATTCGCATGCGAATCTACAGTTCCCGCCTCTCTCTGGAACGATTTTGTAAGTTTTATCTAGCAGTTTCGATTGAAAGCCCCAAATCCTTAGACGATGTCAGTTGCTTCAATCAACGGCCGACGGAACTTTTCCTCTCGTCGACGACAATAGCCTTCCCATCCATCAATTAGAAAACATGTCAGATGAGAAACAGCCACTTGTGGCCCTTCTTCCGTCTGCGCAGGATGCAGTTACTATAGCTACAAACAGTACTGCTTGGCTGTGGGGAGCAGAAACACCCCTTGGGAGTGTCCTCAGGCCAAACGATACACTTCAACTCTTAGACATAGCTGCTATTTCGAGCGGTAGTGCTATGCATGTTGCCAAAATATTGCTCTTATTTGCGCTATACATGCAACAACTCCCGTCACGTTTCGACATGCAATTCTTAGGATCCGAAAGCGTCGAACAGACTATTGAATTGATTGTAGACCGAGTCAAGCTATTCGTCCTATCCCACGAAGACGAAGCTTCCTCGTTAGACGGTATAGAGTGCTTAACTCTACTAAGCTCAATTTATCTTAACGATGGCGCAATTCGAAAAGCGTGGATGATCTTTAGAAGAGTTCTCGATATTGCCAGATTAAAGGGGTTTCAAAATAGCTTCTCCCTTTCCGCTCGCAGCTCGTCCCGTAGCGACATAGCCCTTCAACGGCGCCTATGGCTTTCGACCGTATGCGGCGATTGCTACTGCAGTCTTCTCCTTGGGCTTGAGCCTGGACTTGGTATTGCACCCTTTGGTCCTGACGACGAGACCTGGGTGGATCCGCTTGCCGATGAAGATGCCAATGTCCAGCGCCGTATTTGCCTAATTGTGTCACGCATCGCACAGAGGAATGCCGTTGGTCTTGGTGGAGATCGCAACGTCCTTCGAGAAATAGACGAGGCACTAAACAGATTACAAGACTCGATGCCTGCTTCTTGGTGGAGAGCCCCGTCGTTCCGTCAAGATCGATCCCTCGACTCAGCCAAGGAGCCAAACCGCCTGATATGCCAGCTGTGGTTTTATCAAGCGCGAATATTTGCGCACTTGCCCATTGCGTTTAGAAAAGCTACGAGTGACTCATTAGATAGCCTTGAAAGCTGTATAGAGGCATCCAGGTTTACAATCCATCGATACCTTGGATTGCAGCACGTCAAAGATCAACTATCTCGTTGCAGAGCCGTCGAGCAGTCGGCCTTTTTTGCTGCGGTGATTCTTCTCCTTGCCAAAGTACAGCTCCAGTATCACGAAAAACATTCGACGGCGTCTAGATACGATTCAGACCGGGCTCTGCTTGAGCAAGTCATTAGCTCTTTCGATGCCTCTGGAGATGCGGGCAGTAGAGAAAATGTAGCAAGGCAAAGCTATGGGATCCTTTCTACCATGCTAGATATCATTAGTAGCTCGGAGAATCCCTTATTCGTGATGAGTAACTCTGGTCCCAATACTCCCTCAACACTTGGCTCAACTTTCGATCCTGATATCCTTGAGAATACTGAGGATACTTCCAGTGCGACTAAATCTGGAATGGAAGATATACTTGCGTCTTCGATCCAGCCAGCGCTTGACGTAGAAAGTCCAGCCTCACACCTGATTAAGCTGTTATTTACAAAGTCTGGCGTGGCAAAGCCCCCTCAAGAGTCATCACATATAGCGCTTACCATTGATGGTTTAATAGATCCGACTGTCCTTCAGTGAGACACCTCATAGAAATTGCAGCATCGACAGTCATTTTTCCATAAAGCAGCTGAATTGACTCATTGGTTATGGTGCCATCTTAAAGGTATAATATTAAGAATACAACAGTCATACAAGCCTATAAATTCCATCTACAACTATTAAGGTTTCGTACTATTTTTCCGTAGTTCCAAAACTTCCAACAACTCCCTCCCTTTTCTCGCTATACGCGTATTTTCAATACTGGAGTCTTCCCCCTGACCGTCGATAGCAAGATACGTCATAAACGCAGCCAACACTTCAACTCGGACACTCAAGTTCTCGCCTAACACCCCAGCGATCACGCCAGGAACCATCATTCCTTTAGTTACAACTGCTCCTGGCCTAACCATGAAAGTCTTCCATATGGTAGCGTGGCTCTCTGCGAATGCGAAGGTCCTAGTCTCAAGTCGGCCCTAAAAAAATAAAAAAAAAGGAGTCAGATACGGGAAAAACCTTGGTAGGTTGGACTATGCATACCTTCATCTTGCGCGCTTCTTCTAGAAAACATAGCTTCTCTTCTTGGTTCTGACGGACGAATTTGCCGCTTAGATGGACGTATTTGAAAGGAGGTCTACTCGGTTTTGTTTCCAGTACTCGTCCCATGCTTTCTACGAAGGCTAAGGGATACTCTAAGTCGGGGAGTATGTTCCCCGTATTAGTTCCCATGTTCCTATAGACTTCGTGTTAGTAAGTAGCTCTTGTGTGCTCACTCTTTACGCTAAACTTACCAAAGCATACCCACAGCATCCGAGTGCGCCTGTAATATGTCTTCTGGCCATTTTGAGAAATCTTTGATTATAACACATTCAAGCTTTGGATGGCTAGATAGATCGGCCGGTAGATCCCGACGCACGAACGCGATTACGCTCGAGATGTCTGGGTGGGCGAGGCAGTGAAGGAGGACTTCACCTCCAATGGATCCACTCGCGCCGACAATGAGGATCTTCATAATGGTGAAAGAGCTAAAGTTGATAATAGGTGGTAGGGGGACTAGTAGGTAGAATTATGTGTCTGAATAGTGAGATTTGGGGATTTACGCATAGATATTGCGAAAATATATATGGTTATAGCTGTCGCCCGAGTCGGCCGAGAAGGATGAGAACGTCGTCATTTACCAACACTGGAACTAGCGGAACTTAGAATGAACAAGAATTATTTTCTATGGCTTTATAATAGGAAATTATAACAGGCTGCTCTCAATTCCTCTTATTACGACGTTCAGTAGGTTGGTTGTACGTCGAATCGGGTTGGACATCCTATATTCACAAGGTACATACAACTCTAGACCGTCAGGCATTTATATGACGCCAACACTAATTTATGGTGCAAATGTAGAAGCTATAATATAAAGAGATTCACATATTTTTAAAAATCTTTAACAATGGCAATGGATATCATAGATGTCTCACGTGAAAGTTATGATGCTGGTGTAGACGGTCTTATACTTGAATGTACATTGCACATGCATCTAGTTAATTGAACTTAAAGAGGTACTTAAATACTTACCATATGCACAGACCACTTATGTCATTCGCGCGGATCCAATCGCATCGGAGCTCACAACCTCACGTACCTAAACCTTCAAACCCAGCATCGCCGGCCACTCTTAAGATCCCTCCCTACCCCGTCGCCCGAAACCAGAGGTCAATTGAACCACCACCCAACCATGTACGTCAATCTACTCACCTAGCACCTTCAACCCTCAACCCACAACCCACAATTCCCAATCCCACCACCCACCACCAAATTCCACCATCGACATCCCCAAGTACATAACTCCCGCTAACACCCACCACCAAACAGAGCAAAATGTCCGCCCCAACACCCGCCTTCTTCGCCGGCCCCCTACGGTACTGCCGCTGGGCCATGCGCGAACGCCCCGCCTACTTCTGGTCCGTCGTCATCGGCGCCACCGGCCCCCTAATGCTAGCCACCGTGCCGCCCGCCATGAAGCGCCTGGGCTACGAGCGCGCCTCGCCGATTCCGTTGACGTATCCCGGTGCGTATTACCTGCTACACCTACCCCTCGAATACGTCAAGTACCTACCTAGAGATAGAGATAGGGTTGGATAAGGGGAGAGGAGAGGAGAGCGTAGACGGGAGATATAGATATATGAAGAAAATGCTAACGTATTTCCGCAGTTCCTACCGGTCCGCGAAAGACGTTGACCGGCTACGACGACTGAGCGCTATACGCACCACCAACCTAGGAATAGGGTATAGGAGCAGGACCGTGGATCGATAGGCGGATCTACATGTATATATCAAAATTAAAACCACACTCCAAGCGCCTCAAGTCGGCAGACCTCGGAGCCAGGCGGAATGCCCTCAAGGGGGAGGCATTAAATACTATCGCATGCAAGAAGAGTGTCCCCTCAAGCCTCACTATAATCAAGCAATCAATCAATCAAGTCAAAAAATTATCATCTAGTTCAGTTCAGTTCAGTTCATTTCAGTTCATTTTATTTTCCGCACGACCAACGCCGTGTACTCATCTATTCGTTCACTCATTGGTTATCTGCGTCTAGCCCGTCCGATCTAAGCGAGCTATCCATCTCATCTATCCTGGAGTCCGGGCTACGTAACAGAACGACCCTCCGCGCGCCGTATATCAAAGAGTGCTAAAATCTCAAGCAAACGCCCGTCTATGCACCGATGCTTTGCGATCGCATCCTCCAGCGCACCACGGATGGCCCTTTTCTTTGGGTCAGACTCTATCTTTCCCTTTGGATAAGATTCCATTCGTACTAGGTTATGTGTCAGCTCTAGTTGTGTTTCTATGCGGGTGTATTGACTTACAACTCGTCCATCGTCATCTCCGGTATATACCAGCTGCGGCATCGGGGTGATACAAGTGATCGCCGCCTCCGTATTTGTTCCCATCTCGCTGCGCGTGTCGATGTGGTCCAGCCGTCTTACCAACTCCAACCCCCACTTACCACCCTTGATGATCCGTTTCCAGATATTTACCCTGCCTCTCCTGTGTCCCGTAAATATGAGATAATTCTCTAGCCACTCGTTCCCTGACCCTTCGTAGAAAGAGCAAGAATATATATAGTCATCAGGCTCGGAACATACGTTCTGGTCGAGTATTAAGTCACCATTGATTGTGTATAATGTCACATTCGGGCCTGAGCATAGCATTATCTCCCCTGATACGTCATTTATGCGAGCACATTCGACAGCTCGGGTACTCGACAGCTTCCGCACAAAGTCGAGACGGTTCATATCCCAGAGGAACGCGTGCCCGTCTCCGGAAACTGTGACCAGCGTGCTAAAAGCTTTTGACACCGCAATCGTCGTGACCGGAGTCTTGTGCCCGAATAGCGAAGAACGATGCACGAGCTCCACGGGCTTACCTGAGGTGGTTTGTACAGTGAACACTGACACGACGCAATCCTCACCGGCAGTGATCAGCGTCTTCGAATCGGCGACGACGATGCATGATATTTGGCCCGTGTGCAAGTTTTCACTGACTCCCGCACTCTTCCGATTCTCGGTATGATAGAAACGCACACTATTATCCGCAAATCCCCACTCAAGGTATTTGTCAAACAAAGGGGGAAGATTGAGGCGGAAGGGGGACGAGCATAGGAGCCGATCTAGTTTAGGCGAATATACTAGGGAGGCGACCCGCTCGCGACTTTCGAGAAGCGGGTGAGGTATCCTGGCAAGAGAATTGCTGGCTGTATCTAGCCTCTTTACTGGAAACGTGACGTTCTCCCGCGGTGGATGGGGCTTGGTGAAGACTTGATGTGGTGTTTGTCCGAAATTATGGATAATACTTGTTGTAGCATGTCGTTCGTTTGAGTCCGTAATGTTATCAAGATCTTTGGCACCGTAGTACGAAAGATAATGGAACACGTTCAAGTTTTCCACAGCTGCTTCACCACGTTGCTTATGACCGAATACTAGATCGATCCACAGATGAAGGTTTTGGCTCACGTAAGGGCTCTCTAATGCCTCGCGATGTTTCGCGACGAATATCTTCGGATCACCTTTAGCCCATGGAGGTAACTCAACGTGGTTGACTCGACCACCGGAACCTTGACGGTCGCCAAAGTTATATCCATTTACGTTCGTTAAGAAGTCTGGGAGGTAGAAGAACTCCGGTATTAGCTCTCGGACATCAGATCCGTTATCCTGCGATGCAGATTTCCACGACCCTTCGATCGAGAAGAAAAGTCGATCTGCGTGGTCAAAAGAGCCACCTTGAAGGAGGATGAAGGATTGCACAAACGGAGGCAAACGAATTAAATACGATGCAACAATCATGGCGGACGAGTAGTGCGTGCCGTAGTGAAAAGGCGTCTCGCCAATCTCAGCTAGACTGGTATATCTGGTCTGGTAGTCAAGCTGCCGTCGTGAGGTTTGGGCACCCATAGGCTTCGATAGATCCCGGAACGTGGCGGGATTATTCAAGTCTAATTCTTCGCTCGTGTAGTCTGCCAGAACCCAGGGAAACACCGGATATTGGGTTAAGTCATTAAATGTCCGGCCTGCCATCGTATTCACGAGCATTAGATAATGGAAGTTAGATATTTCGCCTCGTTGCCATCGTCGCATGAGAGGATTCCAGGGGGAAGAGTTGAATATGCTGCCGAATTTTGATCCAAACGATTGAGGGGACTCTTCGAAGACCTTGAGCGACTCTAGACGCCAGGCATCCTCTGGGTTTGGCAGCGAGTTAGCTCCCGCTGTGTGCGGAGTCTTGTTAGCGAGCTTGGAAAATATTTCGTCTCTCATCGCCGGATTCCTCGCAGTCAAAAGATAACTACGGCCGTCGGTAAAGAAGACTTCAATGGCCACATCTCGGAACAAGAACCGGCGCTTCGATATACTTATGACATCGTGCCACTTCCAACTACGGGAGTCTTGAGAGGCGCGGCTTATGGCCTGACGGTTTTCGCTAGACTTCGCACCAGTTATGATCTGAGAGAAAGGATCGCGTTCTTCAGCGGGTGCCTCCCAGACGTTTACTATCTCTCCATCCGCACACTGGAAGAAACTGTCCATCAAATAAAGGGCGTTCTTTCCAACTAAAAGAATACCCTCAAATGCTTCAAGACCGATGACACGGGAGACATTGTAAACTTGTTGAACAGTGTCGCCCTGCTGTAGGCGTCTCATCACTCTTCTATTCTTGTCTTCGAACCCGTCGTCAGCATCGTTAGGATCGTTCGGGTCGTCAATCATCTCGAAGTCATCCTCGGGAATAGCTGTTTGCCCGGGTTTTGCTTTAGCCTGAGTACCGGCCAGGGCGTCATCAGCGTCATCTTCAGCGACCTCATCCTGGCTGCTTATCTGCCCTTGGGGTATGGATGGAGGTGCAGGTTTTCTTGACGTAGGAGTTGCAGTAGGAGGATCAACCGACTCCCCCTTGGAAGCGGAAGTTGCCGGTTGGTCTATCGTTTTACGTTTGGGTTGGTATTGGTCGTGGTCGGTAGAAAGGTCTGGTAGAAGTCGGAGGCGCATACGATTCCGGCCTTCTGTCCTATCAAGTTTCCACTTAATAGGCTTAGGATCGTATAATACAGCTCCTGGTCGGTTGAGGTCCTTTTGCATCCGGGAAAACGAGGATGAAAAGAAAATGACATCGTCCTGTTGGTCTTGCATAAGACGCTGATGCTTGAAATGCTCAGACGCGTAAATAGACTTCATCCAGGCTGAATTGGCCATGTCATGGCGTAGTAGGATATTGTCCCGTTCGATCATCTCCGAATGCCATCGTTTCAGAGTCTCTTTCCGTTTTGTCAATCGTGATTTAGCTGTCTCTGCTGTGCGCTGGTTTTCCGTATTGACGAATTCTTCCCAGGCCCGTGAGAGACCCCCCAGAAACAAAGAATCAAGTGAAGGCCGATGTTCATCAACCCAGTCAATAAATGTGTCTGTATCAAGTTCGGTAAGTTTCTGGAAATCTGTTGCAAGCTGAGACTGGTCTGAGACAGATGTCATGGATAATCGAAACAGCGAGGCGCATTCGTTGGGTTTCTGCACAAGCATGATGCGCCAGAGATTGACAGCAGCAAGCCGTACGGCTCGCCTCGTATCTACTAACTTAGTATAGAGCTGATACCAGAAGAGCTTCATATAGTCATCATCGGGCGACAAGGACTCTAATACAACCATTTGCCAGTAAAGTATCTTCTCCATTGAAAAGTTTGCCTCCATTTCAGTGGTTTGCGGATCGTCCATTTCCGAGAGTCTAAGCAAAACTAGTTTAAGAAACGAGCCTCGAATAGTCGTCACTGCCTGGCTGCATAGTCTTACGGTTTTCATTTTTGCGACGTCTGGCTTCTGGAGATATTCTAGTAAGAGTCCCGCAAAGTTCAACATCGATTCGGTACCGTTCATAAACCACCCTTCGAATATTGCTTCAACCATGTGGAGACTAAACCTAGCCATGTTAGTGAGTACCTTCGGCTCGCTTAGAGCTTTCCAATTAAGCTTGATCGCTGTTGATATATGAACGATTGTGCTTTTCAATACGTAGGACTCGAAGTATGCTTGGTGTTCTTGGAATCCAGGAGGTACCTTAAGGAATAAGCCGAACCCCGGAAATTCCTTTCGTACCAATAGTTGGTCTACGAAGACGTTGATAACAAGCTCGAGGAGGCCTTCGACTAACCCATGGCCGATATTTTGATCGGAAACTTTCTTCTTCGGAGACATGACATGAACAAGGCGAGCTGGGCTGGATTGGGTGGACTTCTGGGATGTGAGAAGTATGAAAGATGAGGCCTTCCGTAATTGACTTCCCCGATGAGCATGAGTAATTGTACTAGCAGGTAACGACGTATCAGTCGCACTAGAAGTTCTAATTACGGGTGCAGCACTTGCTGTCCCACCGATTGGGCGAATGATGACGTCGCCGCCCTCGAAAGTGAGTGTTGAGTCTCTAGAGTTAAGTTCTGTCTCAGGATTGACCGGATCCGTGCTTACGATAGCCGGGTAGAGGGCAGACAGGAGCAGCCTCACGTAGTCTGAGGATAGTGCAAAATCTCGGAAATCTGCCGACCGAGTATGTAGGTCTGCCATGAACCGAATGACAGTCTGGAGTACCGCAGCGTTCCCGGCGTTACGTTCAGCTCGCGGTTCAATTATTTCTTAAAGAGCACTTAGTTTACATCCACAGCAACGGAAAGACACTCACCTCGTGATTCCAGCTCCTTTTGAAGTGACATTGATCGTGCTCGTAGTCTTGTCCCCAAACTTTCATGCTTAGTTACGGACGGGTCTGAATCAGGTGGGGGCGAAGCTGGATCCTCCTGAGCTTTAAGAATATCTTTCAGCGCATGTTGGATCATAGCCGTGATGATTGATAACGCATCTGGATTGGCGATTTTGCATTTCCCAAACGTTTCTAATAAACTGAAAAAGTCGAAATTCTTCTCGAAATCTATTTCTGCGACGTCATATCCAAAGAGGATGCTGAAGCAAATGGGCCAGAGAGTTGCAATATCCCACCACCGCTTGAGACGGTGAGCCATAATACAGAAGCCCCCAGTCTTCCCCGAGAACTTATTAATATAGGCCGTCCCGTGGGTAACCAAAAGCCTGGCAAGTATCTTGCAGCCGTACGTTACGATTTCCGGGTCGTTTTCTGTGAGAAGATACAAAAGCCACTGGACCATCATCAGCTTGGAGTTTTTCCGCAGTGGCCGTGCGTCAAGTACCTTGTTTGTCACTGTCTTTGCAAACTTCCGAATAATTGCCAAGTTCCCCTTTTCGCATAGCAACTGGCTATACATATCTAGGAGACGTATACCGACATCTCTCTTCGTGAGCAACCGCACCTCATTACCGCTCGCTCCGTTTACATGGACCAGCGGCCGTAATGAAACATTATGAGAGGGTCGACGATTTGCTGCTTTTGGAGTACGCGGAAGAGATCTTGACGTGGGATGAAAAGCATAAGTAATGAATAGAGCGAGTGATTGATGGACCTCGGTATTATAATTGCATTTGACGAGGCTTTTGATAGCGTTTATGAAGTAAGGGAGTACGGCCTCTAGCAGAGGCTCCGACTTAATGGCATCGAGGAGCCTTTTCACAATTCCTAAAGCACGATAATGTTAGTGTAAATTGGGGCGCTTACTTAGATTCCAAGTAACTCACGCATTCGAAGTAGCCTGCGGTTGTTGTATTGATGATACTTGCTCATCACGGCGAAACTCACGAACTGCTTATAATACAGCTCTTGAACAAGAGGTCCGCATTTTCTCCAACCATCAAAATCGACTAGGAGAATGCGATAGGCTAAGGGATTTATGATCACCGATTCGAGAGGATCTCGGTGTTTATAACCGACAAATTCCAGTACAAGGCTGAGGATCTGTACGCATAATTTGTCCTTTTCGATATTCGAAACCGTAAGCTTCTCAGTCAGTCCCTCGCTTCCAGGTCCGCCAAAACCGAGCTTGGCTTTTAATAAAATTCCTAAGATCGCATATCCCCCGTCCTTCTCCATAGCTTCGCTATTTCGCCAACTCGAATTGATACACAGGAAGACCATCTCAATAGCACGCACTAGTGTTTCGGCCGAAGAAGCCCGCTCGATTAACTTTAACGCAAGTGGCGTGAAGCCCGCCAATTGCCAGAGGGCATCGTCAAAGAACTGGGGAGTTGCCACAATGGGATTTCCAGTCAATATTGCTACGCCATTCGAACGAAGAAGCGCATCGTTAATCGAGGGCAAGGCTGTGTTAATAGCTATACCCGTGCCATTTTTAAGTACCATTTGTACCAGAGTATGAGCAGGTCCGCGAGACAAAGAACGATATAGCTGCGACTCTCCAAAGTGTTCCTTTTCCCGAAAGATCGAAGAGGGCAGTACACTGAGAATAATTTTATGCTCTGGGATCACATGACTGGCTTTATCCCTAATAACCTTCATGATATCAGAGTCGTCTTTCCCGGTACTAACAAGATCATTACGGAGGCCCAGGGCAGCAGATGCCGTGTAAGTTTGGAATCCGCCAAGGCAGTCCTGGAAGTTCCCTTGGTAATGAACTCCTAGCCGACTGGGAACCGATAGAAAATCATCACTCAATACGTCATCGAAAAGATGGGCTGTACCAAGAGACCATCTTGAATGTATTAATCCTGTACCCAGGTGAGAAGAAAGCTCACGCGGGGTTCCTAAGAATGCCTGGACCGGCATGGCCTTGTTACTCGAAGAAGTAAACGATGCAAAACTCTCCGTGCTGCCGTTCGATAACGGCGGTTGAGCAGGATACGAGGCTCGTATCTGCTCGACAAATTCACCATTCACATATAAGGAAGCCTTGCTAGGTGTCATTGTTTTAGGTCGTCGATGGGCCACCACAATATGATACCATCTCCCTTGCTTAAAGGTGAAGGTTCTAAACCTAACACTCGGCCGCTGTGAAGTAACTGAAGTTTGTAAAATAAAGTTATGGGTATCTTTTTCGAGGTATGCGAGAACAAAACAGGTCTGAGTTGAGTCAAAGGCTCCAAAAAGTGTGGTATGTGATCTCGGATCAAACTGATCGATCCGCACCCACGCAGCAAATGTATATCCAGCAGAAGACTGAGGGGGAAATGGACGCCCTAAACTTGGCAGTTCAATTGATGAGTGCCCATTCTGAGACAAATCGAATTGTATGTATGGAGGGCCACCATATTTATGCATTACCTCTAAACAGAAATCCGATGAGTCTATAGAGGGATTGAGTAGAAGTTCTTGTGCATCCACCAGCCGGTTCACACCAAAAGGCATCAGAGATCGACAAATAGATAGAACTGTCTCACGCTCGATATCGTTAAGAGGAGAGTTTCCATCGAAAGAAAATCTCAAGAATCGAGACAAAACGCCTGTCTCATGAACTAAGCACAAGTTGATGTTGGAAACGTCTAAGATCGAGGATAAGACCTTAAGTACCAGCAAGGATGCCGTGTTTTCTGGGACCTGCTTATCGCGTGGTAAAGATTCCCAGAAGTCCACGATAGTACGAATGACCTCGGGGTTTTGCAAAGTTGACTTGGGACCAACAGTCTTTTGGATCGCCGCCTCAATCGATGCTATATGATCACCTAAGCGAGCAACATCGTGGACCTCGCTCCTCGCGCCATCTTCTCCAGTATCAGACTCATCCGGCGCCACCAGAACCCAGGGCGCAGCATCATCTAACGTGGCAGAGCAACATAGTTGATCCAGCGCGGCATCATTTACAGCCAAGGAGAAGAGCTTTCCAAATAGCTGGCAACTTGTCCACAGATCCGAATCGCTACCTCCAAGGCCGATACTCGCTATAATTTGCTCCAAAGCATCCCAACCGCCACCCTCGACCCGCGTACGGAAATACCGTCGGTTACCAGGATGCGCACGGAAGGCGGCAGCGAGAGCACTGAATACGACATTGAGGAGTTTGAAGAAGCTTCTCTTCTCTTCATCATCTCGCTTTTGGAGGTTATAGAAGCCGGAGAAGGACCGCAGTACGTCGAGTAGGTGGTGAAAGCCACGAAGATGTCTAAAGTCGTCTTGGATAGAACTTGGTGGGGTAGTTGCGGATAGATATTGTTGAATTTGTCGTATCTGGGTAATTAAGGGCTCGAATTTCGGGTAGCCGTTGTTTAAAGAAGCGGATATGATAGAGGATACGGCATCGAGGAGAGACTGGAGGACTTCGGAAGCTTTGGAGGTAGCTAGCGGTGTCGATGCGGAGGTGGACGATCGATAACGACCCGGGCGTGTGGACATGATAACGGTAACAAAACGACTAAAGTTTGGTGGGGGATGATGGTTATTTGTTTCTTCATATTACAGAAACTGAACTTTCTACTGCTAGTACCCTGTTGGGGTCTAGGCTGCCGTTTACGCCAGAGAGCATCGAAGAATTGGAGGGGAAGTTCTCGCGACGAGGTTTGGAATACGAAATGCGGCGGGTTTGACTTAGTGTAAGATTTTAGGTCTACTTGATTAGTTGTCGGCGTTGAGTGAAAGGATCTGGGGCAGCTCTGATAAACCCCAAAGATCCGTGCTAGTACGTTGAAGTTAATTGTTCTATAAATTCAAAGCTCTACAGCTAAAGTTCAATTGTTGTTAGAGGTCGCTAGGCTGTAAGCCTCAACTAGATGTCTACTTTGTACCTCATTCAGGAAGTAGGCGGCCTTAGTACATGAGGTAAGGTAGCTTAGATAAGGTACAAGGTACGTGAGGCAGTATGTGTATCAATATGTGTGGCGCTCGTACAATTGAATGCTTGGCATTGAACAGCTTGAACAGCTTGAATGATGACATAATCATTTAGGTACTTAGGTACCTGATAGTATTGAAGGGGCACTGACAAAATAGGGGTAATGTCACGGTTCGAATGCACGAGCAGGAACAAATGAGGCAGCAAAGTTGAAAGCACCTAAGCGTCAGTTTTATGTAGTTACATATAATAAAAAGCTGAGACAGAGCACCTGCGTAGTAGGAGAGCCGATCCCCTAAGTGCTGAGCCTTGAAGTAGCACGATATCTATCTCCCCTCCAACTTGTAAGTTAATCAATCATATAAGTAATGATTTTTGTATTAATATATTCTTACATTAGTAAATCTAAAATCCCAAAGAGCTAGTAATAAATTCCCAAGCTGCTTGATAGTCTTTGTCTGCCGGCGTCAAGATCCGTAATAGCCAGGCCGTGTCTCGGCCCCCTTCCCTAAAAGGATCGCACCTCGATTCCGCTTTAAGCCATTCCCAATCCCTCGGGTACCATCCTGATTGGTGCCAGTCAATAATAGCGGCGACGCGAGGTAGAGATTCTCCCTCCCTCGGAAAGATGAGTATGTTACTCCTATCTAGATCGCCGTGCGTAAATACCACCGGTCTGTCGTCCGTCAAGCCGGCCAACTCGGGAAAGTCACGCCGCGGGTTCCATTCCGGGTGCAGGCGGCAGGAGTAACGCGCAAAGAAATCATGAAATTGTGTTATGTCTTCGAACGGACCGGCCTGCGGGTCACCTGCATCACTGAAGATAATGTCGCCTACTCCTTGACGTCCGATATGGCCTTAAGCTGTCAGTATCCTAGGTTAGATTATTTGCGATGTCCATGATCTTACCGACATAGTATGGTTCCGTCTCCTGACGGAGACTGCGCCATGCCTCCACGGATGTACGGAGCTGCTCGCAAATTATGTTTTGATCTTCTTGATTAAGTGATGGCCACAGGTCTTCTAATGTGTCGGCGTTGACAAATTCCATGTAGATGAATGTCTCGCCGTCATCATGGCACCACCCGTACAATTCCGGTGTAGGCACTGCATCTTTCATATATTTGTTGAAATACCACAGGCACTGTGCTTCGGCTATTGTGATCGATGAGCCATATTTGACGACAAGTCCCAGTTCTTCGAACAGGATCGGTGGAGGCCTTGATGATCGTGCGCGAAAGCTATTGACTTCGATGTCCTTTTCTCGGATCTCCTTCGGGGATGGAAGGTCATGCCCATTTTTTAAGAAGAATGAAGAATCGCGAAATATCATATTTTCTGTGTTGGGTAGTTCTGCCACATTTATTGTCCTGAGCGCTTCGCCAGTGGTGGCCGCTGCAGTCATGTTTGAGGAGCTGAGTAGCAGGTATCCAGAATCAACTATTACCGCTCATCCTACCCTCGTTTTGTAAGAGCGTATCAGCCTGATATCAACCCCGACCACCTGTATTTTGGAATTATGCCTACAATGGTTTTTACACTTGTACGATGGAATGAATACCTGCCAATAGATGAAACTTGTGTTGGTGAATACATAGTAATTGTGCTCATGAATACGCGCGCATCGAGCCAATGTGACTTGCCTAAAGGGCATCAGCCACATCACTTCGCCACAAACACTCACACTACAAAGCAAGGGATCAATAAACTAGTTATCGGTAATTCTGATATATGACAGATACATCGACAAGGCTACGCGTAAAAACCAATCAAGATAGGTAAAATATAATTACTATGTTAGACGCTGTAATTTTGTGGTTGGCTGTAGCGGCCAACATCATGCCGTAAATGCGTATCTATTATCGGACAGCCAACAGCACGACAGTAGAGTAGTAAAGCTTCCATCAGCCAAGTTATGAAAGAGAAATAATAGCTACGGCGCTTAGCAATAGTAGATCGATTTGAGTGACGAGTCTCATGAAGCCGGTTTGGAACCGGGCTTATGGGGGCTTTACATCTCAGCTGATACGATGCCTCTTGGATGACAATCTTCTTGAATCAACCAATCGAAATGGCAGCGTCTCGCTGTCATCGCCTGGCATTCCCAACACCTTGTTTAGAGCGAAGGTCTGCATTTTGGTTTTCAAAGCCTTGTGGCCAACAACGATGGTACTATGGCTCGATGATGGATACTTAAGTAGCTCTTGAATACCCTTCTAGGTGTTAAAGAGCCAGTCCCATCTCATTCTCAATTCATATTATATCCACGCTACTTTTAAAATATTTACATATTTATTTTCACTTGTGTTATAAATCTTCCGCCAATCCCCTAAATCCGCCTTCCTTTCTCTTACCATGGGCTTCTTCAGCAAGAAAGGAGAGAAGGCAAATGCATCTGGAGGGTCTTCAGGGGAAGCAGTTGTCCAGCAGACTCGATCTACGGTGCCGGCAGCAGTAGCACCGGGGGAACAGTATCGACCCGTCTTCCTCCTGTGCTATCCAAGCGCCACGTTCAAGTCACATTGGGCCCTCTTTGTTCCTCAACTCCACGATAACAAAGTCAAAGCAGGACGTAAGATTCATGTCATGGGGAATGTCCAAGAGGGGTTCAAGCATCAGATCGTACGAAACTATGACTTAACCCAAACGCGTACTAAACCGGGCATTCCCCTCGAGATTGGTCTTGTTTCTACCCAGCATTTGGTTGAAGTTGCTGAGGACTTGTGTTTTTCTGAAGACACCACAGCTCGAGATGCATTTGAGGAACTGGTTTTGTCGATCCCGGCACCTAGTCAGAGCCTTAATAGGGTTTCTGATCCAGTGAGTACTGATACACACACCAAATCCAACTGAACTGAGCCCAATTTCTAATATTTTCAAGGCCGCACGATCTGGCCCACCACGTAGAGTCACTCTGTCGGATTGCCAATGGTGGATTATGCGTGTTGTTGAGAAGCTTGTAGAGCAGGGTTATATACTACCCCCAGTTCGTGGTCTTGATAAGGGTAAAAGCCCGCTTGAAATATTAGCGAGTGCTCCAAGACATTAAGTTACGAGTTGGTACTGTAACTGATCATAGTATTGTACTTATATGTAGTTATTAAGAGTAATAGTGGTCGCGTATGTGGATGTCAGTTTTATCAGTGTCGTGGCAGACTGTTCACCCTGAAGATCGGAGTCTCTCCCTCATGTCCTTCGTTTAGCGGCAGTAGAATTCTCTTTTGGACTAAATGCGAAGTAGCTTCTTTAATCCACCACTGACAATCTTTAACTTCTGTCCTCTTAGGAGGGACCCCAGAAGCCCTGTCAGCATCTCTGTTCACTTTATTGAGGCTAGGCCCCGGCGCTGGCACCTCCCTACAAGCAGCGTCAAATGCATTGGAAACGACGTTCTCTGCGTCTTTCTGATCCTCTTCTTCTCTTGAGGTATCGGTTCCGTCCTTGTTTGCTAGGCTCAAATGTGTCTCTGGCACTAACCCGACAGGGAAGGCATTGGGGTTCCTGTCGTCTTCGCAAACATTATAGTTACGGATATATTCATATTGAAAGCCGTTAAGACGGTCGCCTGTTACATGAATGCGGTCACCGATGTTTGATTGCTGATTGTCAGGATCAACATAGGGTAGCCAGAATGACCAATGCGCAGCGAATAAACGAGAAGGGTATACCAGAACATAAAGAGTTCGGAGCATGGTGTTTATATCGTAGTAGGCGTATGTAATAAGAGGTGATTGAGGTGAGTTAAGGGGGTAATGATTAGGTACCTTAGGTAATCATATCGAAGTTTTGGGAGAAACGGCAGTACCAGCTACTTGTAATTTTGATTGGCTGAAATATGATAACTGCATGCCAGCTCATTCCCAAGCCAGCCCCTTAAAAGAGCTATACCATTACATAATCTGACGGTAACGGAGAAATCCTGGTACCACTGTAAGAATAATAGTATTAACTAGGTAACTACCTAGTTAAAATAATGAATTTTGAGTTTAAAGAGTATCATGTTAACGTGCAGCTATTTGGTTATATTTCCTTAGTTCTTGATTGACTTATACGACTAACTAGTTATAATAAAGACGTACTTCTAAGCTCCGACCTCTCGCCTCGGATATTGATAAAGTCGCTATGGCTGAGATAAGCTTTTTCTTATTGTCATATTTAAACTATACTCAAGACATATATCTATACCAATGTCAGCCCAATAGGTGGTTTGACGAATACCTATTTATGCTATGACTTTTAGCTTAGAGTAACTTAACTCTAGTGTTTCTAAACTCTATAGAAAAGGTATTACACTTTGAGAGTATCAATAAGCTTTTGCTACTTCAAACTTATATTGGCGTTGGGCTTTGCTAGTAGATATCTGCACGCAAGGTCACGGCTAGTAGGTACACGTGCACTGTGCTATGTCATCATATTGAACTTGTCTACATATGTAATAAATCTGCATTGATAACAAGTTGTTGCCATGGCGTTCCGATAGATAATGCGGTGGGAGTGATAACAAGCGGTATCCGATTCATTCGAGTCAAGTGAGCGTAGATGATGGAGGGAACCGATAGTCAGTATGGATGTAACTTGGGTCATCTTCGCGAGACGGTATGGGGGGACTGTTCCCCGGATGGGTAATACTATGTGGATAAGGTTTTCACATGTAAGGACTTCGGGATATCTTCTAATGTGGCATATCCTAATTTCTAATAATGCGGTCTGCATTTCAATAAATCCCACTCCAGCATGATGTGTACATACATTCTTAATGCTCCAGTCCCTATGTAGAAAGGGGAAATGGTTGTTGAGTAGAGCAGGAGAGCACGTGTCGTTACGCCAAGATACTGTTTTGAGTCAAGTACACGCAGCTGATCTAGGGTGGCAGGCTGGTAAATTGAAGCTGCAGGGCTGGTGGGTTGAGTGGTCAGTGAGAGCCAGTAGAGCTCGGATGCTGAAAACAGATTCCAAGCCAATCAAGCTTGTACCTTACTACCCCTAGCTCGATTGTGTCATACCATCGCTATCTGAGGTGAATCTTACGAGCTAAGTCCCCAAGCTACAGTAACAGATGTAACGGGTACCTCTATATTATTACAAACAAAGTACGTTCCAGGAGTTCGTCGTAAATCGATTGTTCGTTCCAATAGGATGATATATGATATAGCTAAAGAAGATGATAAATTGATTAATTTAGTCTAGTGGCGCGTTCTCGTGAGCCTTTGCACCTGTGGCAAATCTGTAGCACACTTTCAGGGTCCAAAAGCTGCATAAAGGTAGGGAATCCATGTATGCATGCTGATACCTACATGTATCTTAGCTCGGTCGATAAGATAGGGGAGAGAGCATTGAAGATGGTCATTCCTTATCACTGACCAATTGCCACGGGAACTCTCAACAGATTCAATTTACCTATACCTGTTTAGGTACTCATCGGCAACCGCGTGAGCCGGAACCGATTGGGATGGATCCTCTCCATTGCTAAACTGTATGTATGTACATATGTACCGCTTAATTCCGATTCCGGCAGTTACCTGTTTTCTCTCTGGCTACCAGGGACTCGAAGTGTTCCCAATGAAAGTATTTGATAGAAATCACTTGCATCTTGAGCAAGTCGGAATTCAGCATCGAAGCAGGGGAAACACAAATTCCCGGTAGATGACGATTGAAGGATTGCTGTCCTCCAAGGTAGGTATCCTCTAAGGTACGATGTACCCAAGACTCGGGGATTTCCACCAACAAGGGGGCCTAAACCAATTTAGGGTTAGCGTTAAGGTCAGCCTGCGCCGCTAGCCCCAGTGCGAGCTAGCATTTCCGCTCTTATCTAGTTGGCCCAGCGGCTGTGTGCGTCACCTGCACCACTCCAGGCTGGGGAAGGCAGCCATAGTGTAGGTTAGTGTACACGGTCGCAAGGTCGGTACCTTGTCACGTAAGCTCGTGCTTTGGCTTGTAGCAGCCGCCTTTATCTCTCCCGCTTTCGCTCGTTAAGAGCTTCCTTCTTCTTTTCTTCCTTTTCCTCCATCTTCTACCTAATCATCCCATCTTCCCATCATCAACACAAAGTCATCTTATCTTTGTGTGAATACTACACCTACCGGGCACCATTGGCTTGGTTTCTCGGATTTTCCCTGATATTTCTTTCCCCTTCAAGTCGCAGGCAGACTTATTATTCACTGGTGCATCGTTATCGGTTCGCAAACATCCATCATCCATCAATAAATCATCAATATGAGGGGCTTCATCGCTCTCTCTCTTGCCTGCGCTGCAGCGGCAGCGCCCTCGTTCAGTTACGAGACAATCCACGATGGAGCAGCTCCCATCCTGTCCTCCGCTACCTCTGAAGAGGTTCCCAACTCATACATCGTCAAGTTCAAGAGTCATGTGTCCGATTCCTCGGCCGCTGACCACCACTCGTGGGTTCAGAAGATTCACGGTGACAAAGAGGATGAACGATTAGAGCTCCGCAAGCGTGGTCAAATCCCGCTAGTCGGTGACGTCGTTGACAGCTTCAAGGGGTTGAAGCACACCTTGAAGATTGGCTCCGAGTTCCTTGGATACTCTGGCCACTTCGATGACTCAACTATCGAAGAGGTCCGAAGGCATCCTGATGTATGTATCAATCTAGCATTGCAATGTATGAGTCATTCGGAGTAATTATGCTAACTTAAGAACTATAGGTTGAATTCATCGAGAAAGACTCAGTTGTCTACGCTCTCGTAGACGAAGAGCCGGACCTAGAGAAGAACGCGCCATGGGGTTTGGCACGAATCTCGCACCGTAAACAACTCTCCTTCGGTTCATACAACAAATACCTCTATGCTGCTGATGGCGGTGAGGGTGTCGACGTCTACGTCATTGACACCGGTATCAACACTGAGCACGTTGACTTTGAAGGTCGTGCCTCTTGGGGCAAGACTATTCCTAGCGGCGATGAAGATGTTGATGGCAACGGTCACGGTACCCACTGCTCCGGCACTGTCGCTGGTAAGAAGTACGGTGTTGCCAAGAAGGCCAATGTACACGCCGTCAAGGTCCTCCGATCTAACGGATCTGGTACTATGTCTGATGTCATGAAGGGCGTTGAGTGGGCTGCTGAAGCACACTTAGAGCAAGTTGCCAAGGCTAAGAAGGGCTCTCGCAAGGGCTTCAAGGGATCAACCGCCAACATGTCTCTGGGTGGAGGTAAATCTCCGTCCTTGGACCAGGCTGTAAATGCTGCTGTTTCTGCTGGTCTTCACTTCGCCGTTGCTGCGGGCAATGACAACGCCGACGCTTGCAAGTACTCCCCTGCCGCTGCTGATAAGGCCGTTACTGTCGGTGCCAGCGCTCTCGATGACAGCCGTGCGTACTTCTCCAACTGGGGCAAGTGTGTCGACATCTTCGGACCCGGTCTTAGCATTCAGTCGACTTGGATTGGCAGCAAGACCGCTATCAACACTATCTCCGGCACGTCCATGGCTTCGCCTCACATCGCTGGTCTCCTTGCCTACTTCCTTTCTCTCCAGCCTGGCAAGGACTCCGAGTACGGCCTCGCTGACATCACCCCTGAGAAGTTGAAGTCCAACATTGTCAGCATCGCCACTAAGGATGCTCTCTCCGACATTCCCAAGGACACCCCTAACCTACTCGCCTGGAACGGCGGTGGTTACTCCAACTACAGCAAGATCGTTGAGCAGGGTGGCTACACTGCCGAGACCCCCGCTGACAAGACCATCAGCATTGAGGACCTCGAGAAGGCTATCGAGCACGACTTCAACGTTGTTTCCGGCACCGTTGTCAAGGGTGTTTCTTCTCTCTCCGGCAAGGCTGAGGAGCTTTCTCACAAGATCCACCAGGTCGTTGACGAGGAGCTTAAGGGGTTTTTCGAGGAGCTCCGTGTATAAAGTAATGTAGCAATGTCGTCCTTAGCTAGTAGAGCTTGCATGTGCTAAATATTGGGCATCGGCAAGTATGGCATAGATCATCGAGGAGTAGTGTTTTTTTTTTGGGCATTCGGTCAACTCAGCCTATTTATATTTGTACACGCAGAAATGGTTTCCCGGTAGTATGGTTACGTCTTATTAGGCTTGTCTCGTTATGGCCGGAATAGCAAATTTGTCATTGCCATTCGCAATTCCTCAAGTGGTATATGTTTTGATAGTTAATGTGATGAAGTAATCGAGATTCTCTAAATGACATATTCGTAGAATCTCTATTTTATATTATGTATCTACGTATCCAATTATGGTCCCTCACTACAACCTTGTACTTATTTAATATTCGGCTTTTCTGTCAGGTAGATGCATGTGAGTTACATGTATTGATAGCGGCCAACATGTTGTAATACACGCCAGCGGGTGCCTACTCGCACTAAATACCTAATATTGTAACCAAAGGGTAGAAAGTATAAGGCACTTGTATGTATACATGTAAGTACACTGCCGTATAAGTGTAGCTCCTACGTTGAAGCAACATCCATCGTAGAGGGAAGCTTAGGAAGGTGCGCTTTCCTTGAGGTCCTCGAGGTTATTGCCCTCCTCCTTGTAGAGTTGAATCCCAAATGACCTTTACTGATTTTACCACGTTTTTATCTTCACATATTCCCATCTTAGCACATACATTCATCGAACTTCAGCTCTATCATCTCCAATCGAGATCTTCGACGTTGAAAACGGTGACTTTTTGGTTAGTTTACATTTCGAACAGGCTTCTAAATTAGTCCAACTTAGCTGTTGGATTGCCTGATTTTTTGGTTTCCGCATGTGTGCGCCGTTAACTACTGTCTTTGGATCCTGTCCTCTGCTCTTATTATATCTAGATACTTTATTCTACCCGGGCCAGAATGCATCGTCGGAATAGTACAAAGTTCCATCACCTTGACCGTCGAAAATCGGCTTCCTCTGCGAAAAGCGTCCATCTAGAGCATATCCATCCTGAGACGGCTGAGCGTGATGCTCAGGCTGCTGCATCGCAAGCATTTGCGAGGGCTAGGGAACGCTCTACCACTGACACGACTTTATGGCCACCGCCGCGGAACAGCGATCCAACCAGGGCCGCTGACTCTAGCAGTATACACGATAGATGTAATAGTGACTCTCCCATCAAGCGCCAACAAAGTGTTCGATTTGTACGAGAGAATACCACACGTGGTACAAGAAGTACAAGAAGTAATACTGTAGTCGAAAGTATAACGCCAACCTTCACAATCAGTACATGCCAAGGTAAGACTGATGGAAACAATATGGAGCCTCGACCGGCAAGCAGTGCCTCGGCGGCGGGAATAGTATTCGCAGCCAAAGGTGCAGCAGGTGACTACATTAATGCACTCCTTATAGGCGAGGAGTACTATACGCCTGAAGACGACATTGCCTCCGTTCCTTCATCCTATCGGAAAATCCGGAAATCCAGATCGATGTTCACCTGCTCTGAAGCCAGTATAGCTTCACAAGGCGACGATCAAAGCCCGTCCTCCATAACAATAAATCAGCTCCCAACGATGTCTGCAGGCTCCTTAAATAGGGATATTGGAGAAAATATGCCTGGGGCAAAACTCAAAGCACCCAAATCCATGTCTTTCTTAAGGGGTCGCTATGATCAGTCGATGTTGTTCTCCAAGCGCCGTGGAAGTATTCCTATGGGGCTATCTAGTAACGAAAGTGTTAAAACTCAGACCAATATGGAGGTTCCCGCGAAATCGCAACCATCAGTCTTCTCTCGTTCAAAGTCTACCAACGCCGACAAGTTTCTCAGAAAGAGCATGAGAGATGGAAATAATGATACCCTACCAATAGATGGGAAAATCCCCAAAGATGGCAGTCTAAGGAACCGCGCCCGGAAGGTCTCGAACAGTTTTAAACACAAATTGAAAAGCTTCTTCAATTTAGTTAAAGGAGATACCGATGAAGCTGAGTTTCCCCCTCAACAAATCGAAGCTTCAAAATCTCATATCGTGGACCCCAACTCTCTAGGTCATACAGGATGTAATGAATTTCAGTTCGAGCCGGCAAGTGACGAAGCGGCCATATCACGCGTTCCTTCAGGAGTTCCGTCGTTACATGCCGTCCCGTCATACCAGCAACTTCGTTCACGGCAGGGCAGTGTCGAGAGCCTAAGAAGCGAAAGAAGAGCTTCGGATGAAAGGTCTCGTGTAACAAGTTGGTCGAACTCAGACACCAACACACTTAACACGTTAAGCAGCCAGAAAAATGAATGGGACCGACAGCGTCTGTCAGTTATAAAAGAAAATGGGATGCATGTCTCTTCATCATCAGCAAGACCTAGTGCTAGTACCTACGGCATTAATCTAGACGCTAGGGTTCGTTCTGTTCAACCACCAATGGCACCACAGCCAGTAGGAATTGACAGCCAAAGAATCTACTCCGCGCTTATGAAAAGGCTTAATGATACGAATAAACATTCGCGAAGAAGCGAGCCCCAAAGGCAAGAAAGTGTCGATGGTTTCATTGATACGGATGCTATACCTTTGAGAGGTAGCTCTCGGGACCATGACAAACGATTGTCTATCTCGCAAGCAACTATTCGCCATGTCGCTTCTGACGAGTTCTCAGACCTATCTTCGGCGAGAGAGACTGGAAAACCCCCGATTCCAAGTGATCTAAGGCTTGACGCGAAACCAGACGAATCCCCTTTCCATTCCACCAGTAAATTAAATACTAGGAAACAGGAGCTTTCGTCCTTTACATCGATAACTAAGGCAAATGAAACCAACGGGGTTGCCGATGAAGATCTTCCGCCACCCTCTGTGGCATACGTTGATAAACTCTCACCTCAGGCGAGAACATTGTCGACTCGTAGCTCGGCCTTCTTTGCCAGTCCCACGTGTCATCTATTCCGCACTCGAAGCCCATACAGACGTGCAATTCAAGATTCAATGAAATCCGAATCTCAGAATACACGAACCAGGTCCCCAGAGTTTAATCCTTGGATGCGTTCACTAACGAACTTACCCATCAGATGCCCAAGCACATGCGAGTCTGAAGTGGATAAGAAGATGTATTATGCGGAAAGTGTGTACTCTTGTAGAACAGAGGAGCCATCTACTGAACCCTTGAATGTATCTCATACTGTAGATAATTTGCCCAGGCATTCAACTACGCATGGAGATGCCACAATATTTGTCAGTCCTCCTGTCTACCGGCCTACTCCGCCGCCACCACCTAAGCAAAGAGTCGCATCTTCAGCAAGTTCCGTTGAATGGAAAACGTGGCTATCTGCTAATGTTTCAAAACTCGAGGGCACGTCTGGCCGTGCGAACACAGATGTCATGGAATATGCCGTACCATCGACTCGTCCATCGGGCCATATTCGCGAAGAAGCCCAGATAAACGACGAGGATGAGCATCTTCCATTAGAAGTATATAAACCTACAAGACCGGACAGCGCGCTCGCAGCTATTGAGAACAACGTGAAAGTCTCCCCCCAGACCCCACGACATATTCCAAAGGGTTCACCACCAGTTTATGACTGCGGAAAAGAAAATGAGGTTCCGGAGCGACCTGCGATCTCTTCTAAAACTATATTACGTACCACATCATCATCAGCAAGTATGAAATCGGGCACCCAAGAAGCAAATGCATCTACAAAGAAAGGTGTGTTTGATTCCAACCGCCGGAAGTCTCTCAAACACATGCCCTCGCTCAACACCCTTGCGAGTAATTCTACTCCAACTTCAACTAGGAAATTGGTAAAGAGACAGCCAGGGTACAAGATTCATGTTACGCCCACAACGAGCCCAGGACTTGGGTTAATAGTGGAAAAAAGTTCAGGAAAGAACAGTGGATCGACTAATTCGAGGCGCATTTTTGGCACAATGGGATTAAAGAAAACGGAAAACGTTAGTCCGAAAGACATTATCGATGCTGATGTTGATCCATACGGTGTCCAAGGGTCTGGCATCCTTAGCCCAGGGACCGACCTGAATCCAGAGTCGATAGGAAGCAAGAAGATAGTTGATCTCTTCCTTAGTAGCAGGCGTAAGCGCATAGCGAGCGGCGGAGATGGTGGTGTGTTCTCATAATAGACGTGTACGAGAGCTCTCGGTTGGATAATCTTGAGCTGGTCGTGAAAAGGGGTAGGAAATTAACTTGAAGCACAGCACATAGCTGCGGCTTTTTCGAGCATCTTAAGGTATTAGGAAAAGGAGCCTATAGCATTATACGATACGGCCATAAAGACGGACGTATCGATATGGAGAGTGTATAAAAGCATTATACGACTATCGCTTAGTATGAATGAGGAAATGGCTACTTGCGTCAAGACTTCCCGCTAGAGTAGTCGTACAATTGTAATAGAAGCAAATTAATTCTGTACGCTGTTCTAAGCGAGGTTAGTCATGGTGAGATAACCTGAAAGTGGACATGTTCGTAAGTTTTTTACGGTGTTTTCACTTCTTCATGATCCCTTGGGGAGTAGGTAGGGGTATGTTACCTCAGTATCCTCTAACTATTCGGGTTAAACACGACTAATATGTATATATCTTCAAAGACTCTTACCAGGCAGATCCTGATTCGAATAAGCAACTAATAATATTAATAGGTGATTACAGCAAATCTGTGATTACTTCGACTAGAAAAAGACTTCTAGGTGGTGTTTAGTACCGGAGTTGAGAACCTCCCTAAAGAAGTACTAGACTCAAACATCAAAACCATGGCAACTTCTTAGCTGTAAGTCGACTTCCTAGACTGCACGATAACTGCCAAGAGTAGTGGGATCTTCTTCGAACGAAGACTGTTCCAGCGCCATATTCTACATCGATCGCTATTGACTTGGCGAAACCGCTCCTCTGGCTTGACGTCAGAAGAAGAATACTTATTTGCACGCAATGGCTGGTACCTAGGTAGGTTAGTGTGGTCTTATATTATGCTAGGCACCTACGTATCACGTCGAAGGAGTACATATGTGTGCGGCTCCTTTGCGCAGCACCGCCGGCCAATCACAGACGACTCCGGGTTCTGACGTGCATTCCGCAGTTGTCGCGGGTTTCAGAAGCTAGGTACTATGTATCACGGTAGGGGCTGTGATCCTCCGACGTGAAGCTTGATGGCATGTTATGGCTTGTGGCGTTGCTTGGGAAAGCTTGTTATAGTTGCATTGGCGGCGAGCTTATTCTCGTCGGAAGAAAGGAGGGGCGGATCGTCGAAGTCGTCGGTCTGGATTAAGATTTCGTGATGAAACGAAAGCTATGCCTTGTCATGGCAGGTGTATATATGGAACTAGGCATCCAATTGATGTATATCGCTTTGGAAATTATTTATCACATAGACATAGACATAGACATAGACATATATATTATACCCTAAGGCCTGCTTACACTGTAAGCAAGCTAGCACATACATATCTGCATAGCCTCAACTGCAACTTATCAACGTCGTATTGTAGGTTTCTGTGGCGGCTTACCAGATAGGAGCTATGATACCTAGCTATTTTCGGACGTCTGTCTCAAACCAGAACGATATATTGAGTTGAGAAACAAGTGGCGGCCGTATGAACCAGGGATACTTTTTCGCGACGGGGGATACCGTGTCTCTCTTTTATGAAGGAGGTGTGCCGTATATCAGGTACATAACAGGTAAGCATATAATAAGATGTATACAGTCTGCTCCTAGTACTCTGCGAGATAAAATTTAAAGAGTTTACCTGAATTTCGGCTGTCTTCCCACGTGGGACCATGGATGTTGTCTACCTACCTTACATGTAGTTCTGGTATCATATGATTACGAAGTACCCCAGTCGTGAGCCTCCATGGAGGAAAATCATCGCTACCGCGTCGACTATAGCGAGAATGTCGCACCGAAGTATCCGGCGGGGAACCACGACGGAATTGAGGTAGTTCCTAGCGATTCTCCTTTCTATCCTCATCCTATATATACTGCTCCTCCGGCGAAAGGAGGCGAAGAGTGGCCCTCGGTGCCGAAGAGTTGGGCCGATGCACCAGAAGAACATACTAAAGAAGAGAGACGACGGGTACTGGGGCTTACTGTCCCGCTATTTTGGGTCGTCGTTGTTATTATAGTTGTCGTTCTCGCGGCGGCTATTGGAGGCGGGATAGGCGGAGGCTTAACGGCGCAACAGAAATCTAACACCGGCGCATCAAGGTTCGTAACACCCGAGTTGTATCATATTCCCTCGCTAAATGAGTTTAAAAGTGATATAGAAAACGCACCCCAAGCATCCTCAACATCGGCCTCGCCGGCTTCTGCAACAACGACAGCGCCGGCCAACAGCCCTCTTCCCTCAGATGGCGGATGTCCCCTAATAAACGGACAAACGTATACGCCGTACGCTGTAGACGGTAAACCCATCCCGCTCGCGCAAGGCCTTGAGGGACAACAGTTCCGACAGCAATGCTACACAAACTACGTCTCGTCGGGAACATCTCAGACGCACGATATCCTGCGCATATTTATGCCAACCCTCGAGAACTGCATGATGGCCTGTGCCGAGGCATGTTACCCCTTTTCCTCTCTCCTGCCTTCTCTAGCGATCGTCACGGGCGTGTCTCGGGGTTGAAGAAGCAAAATTGTCTAAGAGATAGCTAGGTCTTACTAGAGTATTATCCGAGACATCCCACGCCCCTTTTAATCTTCTCGAATGTTGGTGCTGACTGATCATTGTAGTACAACTCGGCGTACTATGCCAACTTGGGGAACGGGACCGGTGTCGGCGGTGGTTTCTGTGTAGCGGTGACGATAGTTAAAGTCGATGCTGGGTTTTGCTACTTGAAGAACGGTACTAGAACGAATGATACTCTAGGCCATCCGGATACTTATTCGAGTGCTGTGTTGCTTACCAAGATCGATATACCGGATTCTTAAGGGGTTTAACCTAGGGGGTATCGCGACAACTGGCTTATGAAGTGATATCGATTATTGAGGAAGACAGATTAATTTACAGACCCGTATGAAAATAGCTATGTAAATATAACGAATGTACTCATAAGATATGGAAGAGTACATGAGTGAGATACCTAGTTCACTATTACGCTGTAATTAGATAGGAGTAGTTCGCCACGAATTGGCTCATAAGCTGACCAGGAGCTCATTAAAAGGGATATTTATGTACAATGGATAGTTAATGCGATATACTACCTATCATCTAAATTTTCTTTCTACTTCCCAGCAGAGGCGCTGTCAAGTTGGTGATGCAGGCCATAAGTTCATAACGCGTGCCTTTCGACCTGCGTACCATTCCATACCTTCACCTATCCTACATCCTACAAGCCGTAACAGACTAACTGCCATGCTACCACATCTATATCCTACACATTCCCCATCTTAAGATCGACTCTTACCCAGTTCGCTCTGCGCCGTAGCAGTAGGGCCACCTTTAACCGGCTGGCCCCCGGTAACCTGCTTTTCTCCCTCGGTGATGTCGTGGAGATTCTGGCTGTTGATGGGTTCATTGGCGTGACTCTGGGCCTGCGCCGTAGGGCCACCTTTTACGGGCTGGGCTTGGCCCGTCAATTCTTTCTCCGCGCTGTTGATTGCGGATATGGTGTGCGAATCTAGCTTTCCGGTGTGTTGTGTGGCAGGATTGGTTGACTATAACAGGGAAAGTTAGTTATGGGCAAGTTGTATTTAGGTATACCATTTGAAGTTTGGGTAAGAACTTACGGAAGAGGCGACGCTCTGAGCGAAAGCTGCGGGACCGCCTGGTATGGGAACATCAAGACCTGTGACGTTCTTCTCTCCCTGCGCGACATCGGAAATCACGTCGGAAGAAACGGGCTCGTTGGCGTGTTTCTGCGCTTGAGCTGTTGGGCCACCCGCTACAGGTCGGTCTTGACCTGTGAGTTCCTTCTCCTTGGCAGTGATTTCGGAGATGGTCTGCGAGTTGAGAGTTCTGTTACTGGCCATGACGAACGCCTTCGGGATAGCTGGTCTAGGAGTCGTGATGCGTGAGCTGATATTGGGTAGTCTGAAGAGGTTTGTGATGACGGATCGAGACATGATTTCGAGATGAGTTTGTATAACTAAGTGACTATTGCGTAAGTAGGGGAAAAGTTTCCTGGTAAAGGTTTAATATATCTCTTTAACAATTGTTATAGCGACGTATCTTAGAAGGATGAATGATAGTTATATATATTATATATATATATTATATATTTAAATCTATGATGATTTGAACGTCATATAAGACCAAACAACCCCATATCTGACCTCATGGGTTGATCTCGTCCGTTTGTACCTGTAGTAGCGCCATCGAGCAAGCCGGACACACCTCCGGTTCTGCTTTAACAGCTACAAGGACTAGTTATTTAACGGCATAGCTTTTTAATAGATTTCCAATTTAATATTGGAGAAAACTTTTTCTTAACCCGTATTTTTAGAGAGAAAGTATGAATATTTGTAGCTGATTGTGCTCAATGGGGAGTTGGAAATATTAGCTCTAATAGCTCTAATAGCTCTAATAGATGACGTCAAGCGCTAGTGTGGGACTTATCGCCGAGACTTTCTAGTGCAATAATTGACAGGAGGCAATGTCCATCTTGACGTATGGTTGCTAGTTAGGTATCTTTAAGCTACCTTCCCGCGAAATCTCCTCTTACGTATAATTTCTAATATGTCATTTAGATGATTGCTTCGCTTCATATTGGAAGGTCTCCACGACACTAAATCGTATGTTGCTATTCATTACATAGTCAAGCCTTATAAGGTTAGAGCTGCCTTCACGTCAAATACGGAGTACGTAGATACTTAAAGTATAGAGTTAAAGGGGGTGTATTAGTTGCTATTTGAGATGGTTATAGAAACGTTCGGTCAAGTAAATCTCACCCTATTTTATAAGATATAACCCCGATCGTAGCTAACCTTGAATAAAGAGAATACATAAGAATAATCTAGAACTTTGCACCTTGTTATATGTTGCAGCGCTTCGGTGAGCTCTTACATGTTGACAATATCACTATTTTAAGAGTATATGCATAGTCTTAGGATTTGATTATAATGGGTTCAACCGCAGCCTTCTACCTCGGTAGTGACACCAAACACACCTCCATATCAGATCCAAGAGACTCTTCAGGCTAAAACCACGCGGGCTGGATTCGTTGTCTCTTCTATTTACCCCAATGTCTTCGATATCAGAAATAGTACCTCCCCGCAATATTCATCTCGTCCGCATATTGGGGTCGTATTGGCCATTTCCCATCTTAACCGCGATGATCTAGATTCCCCAGACAGTTATACCGGTAGGCCATATATAGCCACGTGGGGACGATCCTGAATTGGTGGTTAGAGATTAGATGGTTACGGAAACAATTTGCCCTTGAGCAACAATGGCTTTCAAGCTGGCAGCGAGCGTTATCGCGCTCTTGGCCGTGAAAAGTGTAGTCGCTAGGGACTTTCCTAACTGCCAATCCGGTACTGTAAGTAGATGGGAATCCCCTAATATGATTATCATGAATTGCTAATAGCTATGCAGCTTGCTTCTAACCAAGTATGCAATACTACTCTTGACCCGTGGTCGAGAGCGGCTGCTGTAAGAACACCAATCTTATCCGAATAGCCAAGCAGGCCTTAACTCATGTTTCTATCTAGCTCGTGGCCCAGTTCAGTTATAATGAGAAGATATCTAACTCCTGGGACAACTCGCCAGGAGTCTCGCGTCTTGGTGTACCTTCCTACGAATGGTGGAACGAAGCTCTCCACGGTGTCGCCCGCTCTCGCGGCGTCCAGTTCGCCAACTCGGGCAATTTCAGTTACGCAACATCGTTCCCTCAGCCTATAACCATGGGCGCAGCTTTCGATATGCCATTGATACGGTCCGTGGCCGAGACCACAAGTACCGAGGCCCGCGCGTTCAGCAACGCCGGCCGGTGCGGTCTGAACTTCTGGACCCCTAATATTAACCCGTTCCGTGACCCCCGTTGGGGCCGAGGGCAGGAAGTACCTTCTGAAGACCCATATCATATGAGCCAGTATGTGATGCAACTCATACCGGGGCTCCAAGGAGGTCTGCATGGAGACCCCTATTATAAGCTTGCGGCCACGTGTAAACACTACGCTGGTTACGACATGGAGAACTGGAAGGGGAACCGGCGGTATGCTTTTGACGCCAAGATCACCAGTCAGGACTTGCAGGACTACTACCTTGCTCCATTCCGCGCGTGCGTACGCGATGCGAACGCCCAGTCGGCCATGTGTAGTTATAACGCTGTCAACGGCGTACCGACCTGTGCTGATCCCTGGCTACTCGAGGATGTATTGCGCGGCTTATACGGCTTTAGCAGCGAGGACCGCTGGGTCACAGCCGACTGCGACGCCCTACAAAACGTCTGGACGGATCACCGCTACGGCTCCTCAGCTGCGGGTGCCGCCGCAGCGAGTTTGAATGCCGGCACGGATCTCGACTGCGGCCAATTTTGGCCTCAGAACTTGCCCTCAGCTTATAACTCCCGACTCTTTAACGACACTGTTCTCGACCGCTCGTTGATTCGACGCTACGCATCTATGGTACGACTAGGTTGGTTCGACCCGCCGGCACAACAGCCATACCGGCAACTCGCATGGGACTCCGTAGCAAAGCCGGAGGCTAAGGCACTTGCTCTGTTGGCCGCACAGGAGGGTATTGTATTACTGAAGAATAATGGTAGCGCACTACCCCTAGCTGAGTCTATAAAGCGCGTGGCTGTTGTTGGACCCCTCGGAACCGCAACGACGCAAATGCAGGGGAACTACTACGGCACTGCGCAGAGTATCTCGACGGTAGTTTCAGCGTTTAAGGCTGCGGGATATGATACCTCTAACGCGCAGGGATGCGTTATTACCGGGACTTCAACATCGGGGTTCTCCGCAGCGCTGAATGCAGCCAAGGCCGCAGATGCGGTTATATTCGTCGGCGGCATTGATACTAGTATTGAGGCTGAGGACCGTGATCGCGAGCAGATTACTTGGCCAGGACAGCAAATAAATCTGATTAAACAGTTGGCAGCAGCGAATACTGATAAGCCGTTTGTAGTCGTGCAGATGGGTACCATGCTCGATAGCTCAGAGGTAAAAGCACAGACAGGCGTCAACTCGCTTTTGTGGGCCGGATACCCTGGACAAGACGGCGGTGCGGCGGTAGTTAGTATTCTGACTGGTGAGAAAGCACCTGCGGGAAGGCTGCCGGTGACACAATACCCGGGAGACTATGTAAACCAGGTTCCGATGACAGATATGAATTTGCAGTCCAGTACTGGAAACCCTGGGTATGTGGCCCCCTTTCCTAATTATCTATCCGTGATGTTCAGGGGAGCTTTCAACTAATAAATATTATAGACGGACTTACAAATGGTACACCAAAGACCCCGTATTCCCCTTTGGCCATGGGCTACACTACACCAGCTTCAACATATCTCTACCAGCCGACCTCCCCACCACATTCTCAACCGCAGACCTCACATCAAACATCTCCTTCACGGAGACCGGCCCCGTCGCCTCAGGCAACTACCCCGACCTAGCCCCATTCCTCTCAATCCCCGTGTCAGTAACTAACACAGGCAACATCACATCCGACTACGTCGCCCTCGCATTCCTCAAAGGCGAGTACGGCCCGGAGCCCTACCCGCTCAAGAGCCTGGTGGGCTTTACCCGGATCCACGACATCAAGCCCGGCGAGACGGGGACGGGGACGCTAGACCTTAAACTTGGTGCTATATCGCGTAGCGATAAAGACGGTAGCTTGACGCTCTGGCCGGCGAAGTATAAGCTGGTGCTTGATATTGATGACCGCGCAGCGTGGGACTTTGAGATCACAGGGGACCAGGTGGTGTTGGAGAAGTTACCGCCGAAAAGATCGTGAAGAAAAAAGGAAAAGAGGGAAGTAAGAGAAGTGGGGGTTGCCACCTGTGAAATATGTAGTAAATAAGACCACAATTTAGGTAAATATATGTGAAAAAGCTGCACATGTGTTGCACATATGTATTAATATTAGTGACACATCGAGCTAGGTATATAGTCTACGAAGCGAGTAAATCTAATTCCCCGAGTTAATCAACACGGCACAGTTGGTACCCAACCTCCTTCCAGCGATCGTTGCCTACGCAAGGGTGGCACCAGAAGACATCATCTGGGTCTACGGCGCGCTTGATCTGGAGTAGGCGGTCGTAATTGTCTCCCCAAAAACTTTGTTGCCAGTTTGGGACTCCGGGGTTATTCTATATCTCATGTTAGCTACTGTGTTACTTATAAGGAGGTGAGTGAAGTACCTCGTTCAAGTAAGATCCCATTTCAGGTGCTAGTTTTCTGAGTGGCTCTACTCTAGCATTGATTTCTACAAGAGCCTCCTCCTTAGCGGTCTGGTTTAATGGTTGGAATCTTAAACCAGTGACTTGAGGTGAGATAGAGTGTTAGTCTTTGGCTAAGAAGAATAGGGACGAGATTAAGCTTACCAGCGTGGACGATAGTCTTCCTCCACGACGGATTCACAGAGTCGCTACCTCCCCTCGGCTTGGCATTCTTGGTACCCTGACCGGCTACAAGGAAAACTTCGCCGTCCAAGACCTTAAAGGCCTCGCCTACAGCGGTAACGTTCTTCGTCAAAGCTTCGGCGTCTAAGAGGTGAGAGCCGAGCCAGGAATCGGTACCCGCACTGCCTTGATCATAATGAGTACTAAACCAGTCCTGTAGCTGAGTATAGGTCTGGGGTATTACTGCCGGGGTTATTTCCGGCCAGGTCTTGTTCACATGCTCTATGATCGGGTTCCATACATCAAGCATGTCGTTTACATCTTGCGTATCCAGTAAGAGGAAGAAGCCGCCCATACCAGCCCCAGTTGTCGGGACGCCAGGGTACGAGAAGTTGCTCGAAACAATGCTGTAACCAGATATACCCTTGGAGTCCAGGTAAGGGTATTGCGAGAGTAAATACCCCGCCACCTCCGCAAAGTACGGCGCATCGACCTCAGGACTCAAGATGCTTACTGTGGCTGCCACAACTTTTGGCGAGGGATATGTGATTAGTGTAACCGAAGTCATAACTCCGAAGGTTGAACCACCTCCCTAAATTAGGCAATATTAATTAGCATGTTTTATAACATCGACAAGGATAGACTTACGCCTCGCATAGCCCAAAACAAGTCCTGATTCTGGCACTCGTTCGCTACAACGATGTCTCCCGCGGGTGTCACGACTTCCATTTCCAGTATTTGGTCCGCAGCAAGTCCATATCGGGGAGCGAGGATAGAGTGTCCACCACCGGTCAGATATCCACCAACGCTGACAGATTTGGCGTTGCCACCAACTATGATCTGGCCTATCTTGCCGAGCTCCTCATAAATGTTTGAAAGTTGAGACCCTGGTCCTACTGTTGCAGCCGTGCTGTTGAGAGTGAAGTCGCACCCTTGTGGCTGGAATGACGTGTGTGTCTCCAGGGCTTGCATATGGTGCGTCCATATCGAGAGGGCTCCTGGAGCTTGTGATCTGCCCTGGTAATCATGTCCAGTACTTTTCACTACTAGTCTAATGTTATATGTGCGTGCTATAATGTGGTATTAGGCGGTCAAATTCGTTACTGCGGCTCGCTTAGCATGCAAGGAACTTACCAAAATCTATACTCAGCTTCACATCTTGAGCGGTTGTCGCGTTCACGACGTATGCAGGATATCCGTCAGGGCTACACGGAGCACTTGCGTCGGGAAGGCAAGTATCATTGTTATACTGGTTCCACATGCTTGAGATTGGATCATTCTGGGAGAAGTCGTAGGTGAGCCATTCTTGAGCTATGGCTGTGCACTGTTCGGCGTTGTAGGTGAGTTGTTCAGGATGGCAGACAGCTGCTGGAGGAACTGCTTGGATAAGCTTTCCTCCGGTAGATTGGTTGAACTGGACCCAGGTATCAGCGGATGGCCACTCGGGAGAGCCGGGGGCGGCCTTGCAAGCTACTGCCGGGTGTTGTCCGCCGGTTGTTCTTGGCTGCCCCGAGAAGGCATCGCTATAAGCGAAGACGGACGTAAGAGCAAAAAGTCTCAGCGAAGCTGCCATAGCGCTGTTAGTGAAACTTGCGACTAAATGAGAAGTGATAAATAGTAAACTCACACAGCAGTTAATATGAACGGGATGTAACGAGCTTCATATATCAATTTGCAACTCCATTTTCAGCTCACCAACTCCGGCTCCAGCTTACGCATGTTGTGGATAGGTGACCAACAGCTACGCTGCGCCGCATACCCGATGTTCATTAGTAGATGTTATAATGTGATAATAATGCATTATTGACTAGTCCTACATGTATTCCGCATGAGGATTGTTACCATTGGAGCCATGATATTTTTATGAGTTGTGGCTATGTCGACCCCTTGTATGTTGTATTGGAAGAAGCCGAGGCGCTGACCCCTTTTATAGGTACTAAGTACTTAAACCGAGGACAGTAAGCCGAACTGTGCTAATACACGGTGCTATGAGCACTTAATTCTTATTTTTGGTTACAATTATATCATCCTTATTTGAGCTAACTTTTGATGTTGGTTGAAATTATATTCCCAAAAAAAGATTATGAAAATTTTCGCCTTAGATGGAACATGCAGCTAACCTTTAAATCCAGACTTTTCAGCCGTGATATTACGTACCTATAGTTAAGCAAGTAGCAACGGATAGTACGTACCAATGGTTTATACCTATGAAATATTTAACCCGTTTATTTAACTATAGGCGGGACTAATTACCATGATCAGACAAAAATGGACCGAATAGAAGCTGATTCGTAATCAAGAATGAATTGGTGATTCTCTTAGGCTAGTTAGGCTTACATTAAGATTACATGTACTAATATAGGGCTATGAGTACCGAGTAACTATGTATATACCACTATGATATAATCGCAATAACAAGGTATTTGCCCTTGACTCTATGTTTACTACAAGAGCTAGTTAGTTATTTGTCTACCTATAAACAAGTTTTATCATAGGTGGATACCTCATTAGGTATGCTACTATTAGTTTAGTTGATAGTGTGGCTGAGCAGCAAGACAGACGAAATAGCATTAACTCACTCTCGTTCTCGCTCTCGTTAAGCATAGAAAACTCGGGGAGGTGGAGCAAGTCGTAGCACAATTTATATCATATATCGACGTCTACGGAGAATCTCTGCGGGGTTTTAGACTCTTACATTATACCACTTGCACACTATAATATCTCAGCGCTGTCCCAATTTCGGAGATAGGTAGTAATCGTTTATGACAAGCCGCTATTCCCGCGCAGGCCGTGATCCACATCTAGCGTATAGTCAGATAGTGAGCTCCCTATATCAAGTTACTCGGTAAGAGCGACTCAAGCACACAAGTCTGACTGTAAGAACCTTAGAATTTATACATCGCGGGATTAGTTCAACCTCGAGGAACTTAACACACCTCATGGTGGTACACAAGTCTAGATCTCAGCTTCATACTGTGGTAAGGATTCATATCAACCTAACTTCAACTACCATGTCCTATTTAACAGAACTCTGTCTCACATGCCGCAGTGTCTTATGCAGCAAAAGTGACACAATATACATTAACGGGTAGAAAAAATACGAATTCGAAGAGTCTTAGAGTATATAGATACAGGGATATTGATAATGCACTTAGTGGAGGTGCGGGTATTTTAGGGAGGTGTCGTAGCTATTAAATGGTAGTTGAATATCAGAATGAAGGGCCTGATTGAAAATTATTGCGATGTATCATAAGTTGGGTTGCGCAATAGATTTCTTGAGATCATCAAGCAAACCAAACAAAGCTTTTTCCCTCATTCGAATCGCGTTCCGCGCTAGATCCGGTACAATAACCAAGGACGTGCCACCGAATGACTGGAAATCGCCCCTATACCCAGGAGTCTGCTTAGGGAACGTCACCTCCGCGACAAGTTCCCTCGCTCGCGCTATCATCGCGTCCATAGAATTGACAAGAAAAATTGACTGTGTCTCCGACTTCGAGGGTAAGAAGAACGAGCCCATGGAGAAGTCTGGCATCTGAAACGGATACTGAATAGTGCAGTTAGGCGCTCTATGCGCGATAGAAGCTTGTATGAGTCGGAGGATCCTGTCGTAAGTTTCGATCAAGCGGAGGTAGCATGAGTACATGAGCAATTCCGAGGAGGCGTCTAAAGAAAATGGTGGGAGCTTATCTTCGACCGTGCTCTCGGCGGCACTGTTCTGAGGGGGTGGCAATCTTGAACAGATATGACTTATAACGTCTATAAATAATTGCGATATGTGGAAAGTTTCCTCTATACAAAACTGTTTGGCCCCTGGTTGCGACGGGGCACTAGTAGTATTGGCTTCCGGGATCGTATTCAAGTGGCGCATTAAGCGAATATTGAGGTTCGATAACCTTTCGAGTAAAGATATGAGATCTGAATTAGACTCCTCGGTAGTTGGGAGTCCTTCTATTGAGTCTAATCGTCCGGTTTCCAACCTCACAGCTGCCGACGATGACGATTCAGGGGTATGAGTTGGCAAGGTTGAAGAGTTTGTAGTGAGATGCTGCTTGTCAACCAAGCCATTCGAACTAGATATATCGATATCCATCTGAGATGGTTCAGCATCAATTGATGATGTTTGTTCGCTGGCCTGAGTAGGTGAAATCTGAGTCCGACGTCGTGATGTTGCCGGAGGGCTAGAAACACATTCGGCGTTAGCGCGGATACAGCGCTGACACGGCTCATCGTCGTTATCCCTTAGGCATTTTGATTTAGATCGGTGGCATCTGTCGCAAGCCCGTCGTAGCTGGTTTTGGCGTATAGGTTGAAAATGAATCATAATACCGCCTGCTAGGTATCAATTAATTTCTTTAAAATAGTGAGTTGATTATCGATGCATCCTTCTTCATCTTATGGTGTTGATCTGGATTTATTTAACGGTATGGGCTTATGCGTATGTATATCAAGACTATTTATGCAGTTATCAAATATAGCTATGTACCTAGGTATTTATAACAGCAACGTCAGGGTCGTATAACCAGCTCTCAGCTAAATCTTTAACATTTAGGAGGTTGCTGTGTAGCAGATTAAAAATTTAGAAGATATAATCTGGGTTTCCATGGTTATCAACACATCATTCAGAGTCTTGATAGTTAGTGTTTCTTCAACCCCTATTCGTTATACCCACACTATAATATTTAAGGTACGAATATAAAATACTCTTATTCCCAACAACCATTAGACACTAAACTAACTCGAGATAGAGTTGAACACATGTCCAAGTCACTTTAATCTTTAAACTCTTTCTCTTTTCCATCCAACCTCAGCTTCGTTAGTGCGGCAGCTAGTCTGCACATCTGTTCCGGGTCCTCGGACACTTCTGTCCACAAGTCATGCACGTCGTCTCCAATTCCAATCGCTTCCGCCGTCTTCAAGCTTCGTGGATCTACAAAAGGCGCCAAACAGGTCCATATATGTTGCACCGTATCAAAGAATATATTAATGCCAACGTCACCCAAACCCTTGATGTTCTTGAGCTCTGCCCTGATCCTTGTCGGATCCTCGGAAGTAAGTTGGAGAATCGTGTTTAGGTCGCCCTCTAAGAGATGCGCATCGTTAGGTAATTATAATAATATGGTCTCTGCATCTGACTTCTATGTAACTTACCGTATTTATCCTCGATGAGTTGGGCAAGGTCTCCCATCATAGTTGCCGTCTTTTCTCTGCATAGTTGTTAGTTAGCGGTGTTATTTGATCGCGTAGTAGACTAGAGACCATACCTGTAGTGTGTATAGCCACCTTTAGTCAGGACTTCAGTTCTTTCCTCCCAAGTGCTCTTCTTCAAGACGTCAAGCTTATGATACCCAGCCTTGATAACTAGATCAACAGTCTTAGCAGCCAATGAGTGAGATATCCTTGATGAGGATAGCATTGCATTTAATAGCAAGGCGAGGACAGTATCTGGGGTCGGTTTATCTGGATCAGATAAGTCCGTCTGACTGAGCGGTAGCTCTCCGTACTGAGAGATCAACTGGCGAATCTTGGAACTTGACATACTCTCGTCGCCTTCATCTCTGTTGACCTCGGTGCTATTCTGAGATTCGGTTTTCTTCTGTTTTGTCTCTGGCTCTTGTGCTTGCGCAGTTGTTGTAGTTTCGCTATGAGACCGCTTTTCGCCAGAGTTTGGCTCATGGGTCTTGTTCTGCGAGCGAGTTGTCACCATTGTCACTTGGACTCTACCTAATCATAAGGATATTTACTATATGGAATGCTAGATCCTAAAATAAATATATGTTTATATTCAACTTCAATAATGATGTCATAAAATACTACATACATTAAACACGTGGAGGGATTCAAGGATGTGGTAATTTATATCACATCACTATGATGGTATCAACCAAAGGGGACAAGTGGGGCAGAAGTTACCCCTATAACATTGTATAAATATTTATAATTACATATAATATTTTCATCATGTTCAATAGTGACAGCATAAAGCAGCTTATAGGATTAGTTATCATTTATGCGGTCTTACTACAAGAGTGCCTAATTAAAAAGACCTTATACTTAAAGCTTCCACTACCAGTAGAATCTATCAATCTGTTCAATGAACCCTACCGCATTGGGGTTCATAGTCGATCGTCGTAGAACATCCGTCACCCCAGTACTTTTTTCCGCAGTGATGGCAGCCACTCTTCCGAATATCCTGGTAATCCCACCACATGTCGTTGCCAGATCTAACACAACCCGGGTTTCCTTCGATGAGGATTGCGCAACCGAAGTCGGTACCTATACCGTGACAAGTTCCAAGATGTGGCATTCCACTTCTGCAGGGACGGGTTAGCTAACGTTGCTTCGGGTGTTGGCAAACTTGGTTATGGGTAAAAGGTAACTTACCCAACAGCCCCATAGTTGATATCGTCATTCCTGATAATTTTGGAATTGATCGCTTCATCGCAAGCTTGTACCTTTATAGTAGCGCACATGATGCTTCCATAGCAGTCGCATTTCGGCTTGTCCGTATTTTCCAGAGTACGGTTCTCATAAGCGAAGCTGAAGCCGTTGGGGATTGCAGAGGCATTGAGCGCAGCTACAAAGGCCGTCGAAACTAAGATGCTCAAACGCATATTTGTGGTGATAAAACTTGATATCTTTTTACGTGTTTTTTGTGTTGAAAATATTTGTTAGGATTAGGATTGAATATGTTTTGGGAAAATGTAGGAATTAGAAGACGCGAGTTTCGAGGCCTACTTGTTTATATAGGGTTCTTTCCGTACTAGAGTTTATGAGGCTCGTGGTAGCCTTCATTAGTACCTATAGGGTTAGAGCTATGACACGCCCTCACCAGATATACCTACCTGCCTAGGCATTTATAAGGTTCATAGAGACACTATTCCCGCGGAAGTTTGATACTATATCTTAAAGCAAGTAGGTTGGTGTCTAGGTGTTATCTAGGATTCGGGGGCTCCTGATGGCTTGGTCCTCTTCTACTAACGAGGGGCTCAAAAGGGGGCTGGCACTGACTTCGATATAATATTCGGGCTAAAAGTTAGCTCGTAAAGAACTCTTCCTAGATCTTAAACGAGAGTGTAGCACGTATACGCATAGATCCCGACGTATTTGCGATCTTTATCGACATAGGCCTCTAATAGGTACTTCAAATTAGGATAAACTCGAACGACTTCTAAATATTCCAACTACGATCCTTTTCTTAGCACTAACCCCAGAAACACAACATCTAACGGGATTTGTTATTTCGATTTTGGGGAGATGATTTTATCTTCTTCTATATCTATAGTTTAGGTGCCTATGCGCATATAAGCCCTTTCCTGTATACCTTTGGATATATACCTCCTATGTATATCCAAAAGTAGACGACGGTGACTTCCTTTGGAGTTACTTTATTGATTCCGAAGTTACGTCAAGAAGCTTCTTCAAGTTTATTAACCCACTCCTTCCAGACCACACCGATATCATTCTTATAAATCCATGACATGTCCTTTCCACCATCCGTAATAATCTTGCTCTTAACGCGCTCGTCAAATGTTGGGTTCCCTAACACCTTCAACTTTGCAGCACGCTTGTCGGCCTCGGAAGAAAGGTGCGCATACATACGTGAGTAGTATGGCAATCTAATAGCGTCAAAGAGCGGTAGAGCCTTACTAGTATCATTCTTCCAGTATGCTAGGGCTTGCGCTAAGATCCAACCATCCTCCATCGCAAACCCTGCCCCAGATCCGAACGCACCGGACAAAGCGTGCGACGAATCCCCAACAAGTACGACTTTGTTGTCCCATGCTGTGAGTTGGGCAAGCTCGGGACCAGCGAAAGCAGCAAACTCTCGCCAGCCGCCACAAGGAACGCGCGCGAGCGCTTCTCTTATTTCGGGAAGATATTCCTGCATTGTGTTAGTTAGGTGAGGTTAGACATAGTTAGTTAGAGGACGGATGATACCGTAAAATGTGACTCAACATGAGCATTCTCAACTGGAACACCCCAGCTTTTCTTATTTGCGCTATGGATTGCTGGATCTTGCCATGCTCTAGAAGCTATCTCCCACAAACCTTCCCCAACAGGTGAGAAATATACATGCGTGGTCGGCGTGTGCCACCACCCGGTGATCTCGAAGCGAGGGTCTAAGTCTTTCACGTCGTCCCAGGGTAGAAGAGTCCTCCATATCGTCGTTCCTGTGAACTTGATTTCGTAATTCGACCAGGCCGTATCTCGGACCACCTATTTTTCTTCTATAAGAGACCCTCTTTTTAGACTAGACAGTGAAGAATGTCTTACAGATCTGATGCCGTCGGCACCGACTACTAGATCGGCTGTTACAGCACTACCGTCTTCGAAATGCAACTCAACACCCTCGTGACCTTTATCAACTATACGTATTAATCTCTTGGAGAGATGTATTACGCCAGGTTTCACGTGCGCTAAGAGAGCTGACTGGAGCTTCGTCCGCTGGGTTCGAACCGGAGGTCTCTGATCAAAATTCCTCGGCTTCTCACGGCGGTCAAGTTCTTCCCCAGAGCGTCCATTCCTTCCAAGAGTTTAGTAATGAGTTTTAACAAGTATATCAGCACTTACATATTCAAAATTACCCATATTGGATGACCGCTAGTCAGTGTATCGGCGACACCAAGGAGCTCCAGCACGTTCCATGTATTCGAACCAATACTTATACCAGCACCTACTTCCCGCAACACTGTAGCCTGCTCGTAGATATTTACCGAGACATTAGGAATCTTTGAGAGGGCAATGGCAGTTGCGAGACCACCAGGACCGCCACCAATAATGGCCACACGCAAGTGGCGGCTAGAAGAGTTCACAGTCATCTTAAAAATAAACAACTATCTAGGTGAACGAACACTTATTACCATAGTCTTAGATATTGGTACAGCCTTTTGCTATATAACTGCGCTTCTATAAGCGACTTATAGAGAATAATTACAAACTCTTACAAAGCAATATAGCGTCAACTATCACGTGAATGACGTGCGAACGACTTACTCCTCGCCTGGAAGTTGCTGATAAGACCGAGCCCATCAAGTGGCTTCATGGACGTACGACTTAGTATATAGCTGGTTGGATTAAGAGAGAAAGTTATACTGATGTCTATCAAAAGCATTCGGTTTTCGCCGGTTTGTGTGATAATCGCAATTACCCCTGTCTCGATATAAGCAACTCAGGCCGACCTTCAAATCCAACCCTAGCTATATGAAGCTAAGATGATTGGTCTCGGAAGATATCGAAGCTTTCTTGGCTTCAATAAAGATACTTACCTAAACCTCTAGTCAACCAGCGATAAATATCGAGCCTACTACTTCGACATAGTGTTAGTCAGTACAAAATCTTAGCAATACATTATGACTTATACGCAACACTATATAGACTAGACCCACCAGGAATATGCTGTCTTAACCTAGTTATACGATACTTTCTTACTAGTTATAAATTTAAAAGACATGGTTAATGATTATGTTAATGTCCGGATGATAAACTACGATAAGAGCTGATGAATAAGAAAGTTGAGTAAAAATAGAACCCTGATGGTCATCATGATGGCTGGCAGGTCGCATGTACAAACCAGCTGATATCTCCGAATTGTGGATACATCATCACGCTCTTGTGATTTGATTGGCCCGATCTAATTACCGAAGCAAATCGATAGTGAGTTGATCCCCTGTAACGGCTGTAAGTTGCTGCTACAACCTTAGATTTTGTAATCATCCTTAATAATAATTCGGCAACATCGTGACAACTGTCCACTGGCCATGAACGTGTTGGTCGTTTTTATATACGCGCAATTATTCGCTCAAAATGACTCTCCAACCTTTGAATGTTACCGACGTTGAGAGGGATGGATCTTTCCTTTCTCCCAGCCGCTACGACGATGATGCCTCGTCGCTACATAGTCGAAGCGACCAGGATACTGATAGCGAAGATGACGAACTACTAGCTGCCGCGCGAAATAGCAAGGAGTTACGCGCACGCGATCGCATGGTATTGATGGAGGAGGAAGAATTAGATAAGCTAATAATCGATTCGAGGGCCCGAAAGGAACGAGAAAGGAGAGGGAGTAGTCTTCAGAGACGGGGCAGTAATATTGCGCTACCGAATCCAATACGCTTACTGAGAAGTTATAACAATACGCGATCGACTAGTGCGATAGACGATAACGAGAGTTCGGTTGAGGATTTACACGATGAGAAACGGAAGAACAGACGAACACGAAGGAAGGAAAAGAAGCATCGCTTGCTCAAGGAAGCGCGCGATGGCGAGGATGGACAACTCATGTATGAGATGGAACAAGGGGGACTTAAGGACGGGAGCTCTACTGGCGATAGTAGTGAGCGTGAGGATAGCGACGAACTCGATCGCAAGCGCTTAATAGGAGTATCCGATGCCAAGGCTGCAAAGACGAGGAAGTGGAAGAAATGGCTACTCATATATGCTACTATCATAGTTGGTATCGCGTTTCTGACCCTCGTTATTTGGAAGCTTTCTATGGGCAAGAAAGGAGTTACTCCCCCTCCCCCTCAGTTGGTCAGTAATGGTACAGCTTTATTCTTGCCGACTACCCTCATTATCAGCCTGGATGGGTTTCGGGCAGATTTCCTAACTCGGGGTCTGACGCCAAGGTTAAATGCTTTCATCAAAGAAGGCGTGTCGCCACTCTATATGACCCCGTCGTTCCCGTCTGTGACATTCCCCGTAAGTCGCCTTAATTAAGCCTTCGTCGTTGACTAATCGCTAATGCGCTCATAGAATCATTATACCCTTGCGACTGGCTTATACCCAGAATCCCATGGCGTAGTCGGCAACACATTCTGGGATCCGGCCTTGGAATCTGAGTTCTATTATACAGACCCTGATAGGAGTCTTGACGCTAAATGGTGGGGTGGTGAACCCTTTTGGGTGACTGCTGAGGAACAGGGTGTTCGTACCGCTGTGCATATGTGGCCGGGGAGTGAAGCTCACGTCCTAGGCAAGGATCCGAGCTTTTTGGACAAGTATAATGGTAAGGAGAAACTACCTAAAAAGGTCGACCGAATTCTCGAGTTTCTCGATAAGCCAGGCGTGGAGAATCCAGATGCGGATCCCACGGATATAAGGCCGCAGATCATAGCCGCGTATGTTCCTAACGTTGATGCCGATGGACATCGCTTTGGGCCGAACAGTACTGAGATACGGTCGACTATCAATGAAGTTGATACAATGCTTGATCAGCTCTTTCATGGGCTTGAGGCAAGAAATCTTACTGACATCGTGAATGTCATTATTGTCTCCGACCATGGCATGGCCACTACGGACGTTAGCCGGATGATACAAATTGAGGATCTAGTGGACCTAGATAAAGTCGAGCACCTTGACGGATGGCCCTTAGTTGGCATCAGGCCCAAGAATCCAGACGACCTGCAGCTTCTGTATGGGCAAGCCGCCGAAAAGGCCAAGTCTAATCCTAACTTCGATGTGTACCTGAGAGATAAAAACATGCCGGAGCGGTATCACTTCAGCAACAACGAGCGCATTGCACCATTGTGGATCGTCCCGAAGACCGGATGGGCGATCGTTAAGCGGGAGGAATTTGACATTAAGGAAGCAAAAGCGAATAATCTTGTTTATCACCCCAAAGGTCTACACGGTTACGATCATGAGCATCCTCTGATGAGAGCCATTTTCGTCGCTCGTGGGCCTGCTTTCCCACACCAACCCCACAGCAAGGTGGAGGTGTTCCGTACGTCAACCCCATCCCCATTCCCAGTTTAATTGGATACTAATTACGTGCAGAAAACATCAACGTGTACAATATCCTCTGTGACTCCATCGGTATGCAGGCCATGCCGAATAACGGGACACTACATCTGCCCCTGAAGATCGTCGGCCTTCATGACCCGGAGACGGTCCTCGAGGAACCGGCTGATCCCGTTAAGCCCGAGACGGCTTCTACTTCCGAGGCAACTTCTACTGTAGATGTTGCGACGGAGGCAATGTCTATTCTCCCGGTAGAAACTAGCTCCGAGACTGCTCAGCCCTCTGCGACGGTCGGTGTGGATCCTATCCCTGAACCCGTTGGTGATAAGCCGCAGGAGCAAAGTCCTCCGTCGGATGAAGATAACAAGGGTGAGGGTGGCGACTCCGCCTGGTGGGAGAATGCCTGGGACTGGGTGAAGGATAAGTTTGACGGACTAGTCGATGCGGTTAAGGGAATCGGTGAATAGTTCTGATCTTTCTTGAAGCTGTATCCGGGTTTCGGTCTTGTTTCTTGTCAGTCTTTGATTTGAGCGCATCTGCTATTTAGCGATGGGCACATCCTATGCGCATGGGGGCATTGGCGCTGGTGGCGTTTTATACCTGGTTTAACCTAGCGCGGGAGGATCTCCTCGGCTCGGATTTTTTATTGGGGGTTTTGGTAGAAGCGTTGTCTAGAACTGTATTCACACAGAAACACTGTTATTGAATTTTAATTCGACATAGAATATTGTGTGAGGTGATGTAATACGTAGTAATGTTGTCTGTAGTCGGTTGATAGGTGGTGCATATTAATTCCACTCATTCAGGCATTAAAGATCAAGTTATGCTTTATTTAATACTAATATTCTACCTTATTTCAGGTTTCAACGTATGTATAATGTTGATCTAGTTATTATATTATGATTGAAATAGAGGTAGCATCTTTCGTAGGGTCGTCTTCGAGATGCTTGCTTGCGAATTATATTAGTGGGGGAGTATGTCTATTATCTTGTGAGTCTTATTTCTCATACTCCGTTATATTTGATGAAGCCATTGTGTTTGTTGTAGTAATCGAAGAAAGTCGTGGAGCGTGTAAGTTCTCTAAGTGATAATAGTATATTTTTGAAAATGCAAAATCTGAGCTCCTGTGGACTTTATATTGACTTGTAAGCTAGAACTGAGAGATGTCTGCCTGTATGTAATTCAAATTCCAGCTACCGATCCTAAGCACTGACAAAAAATAGCTTAGCCTATGTATAGTTATACCAAAAAAGATTTTTATTGGTTGACTATCAATACATCTATGTCTTATTACAGAATGAAATCGTTCTCTGGATTAACCAATGTAGAAATATCTACTGCCCTGAAGCTATGATGTAAGTCGAATAAACAAACTCGTTATAGCTATGTATTCTAGCTTACACATTTCTGCTGAAAGAAGTTCAAAGTCTCTTAGGTTAACTATATAAAATTGGTATTACCTAAGTACATATGGTAAGGTTGTTGCGGCCAGGAGGTGATGCACTTATGCAACCCATGATGCAGATCAAGTGGGCCCTCAGCCGCAAAGCGCCACAGCTCTGCACCATTGGTCGTCTCCACCCTCCTCCAAGGACCCTCAATTCAACCTTATTTACGTCATGGCCCCTCCGATCCCTGGACCTCGCAGCCCCACGTCGTACGAGGCTGACAGAGGTTTTTTTTTTTTTTTTTTTTTTTTCCCCATATCATATCATATCATATCATATCGTATCGCGATAAAAACTTAATCGGCTTAACTAATTCATCTCTAAACCCAAATTTCTCCAATATCCAAAACCGTCGCGGACGGCAAACTCAATGGCGCGCAATTACTCCGCATAATTCCTGGCACACGCCGATAGGCGCGATCGCACGATGAGAATTGGTTTTGGGTAGGTACATTCATTTCTTAAGCCGCCGTAAATTACCTAGGACCTAGGTACATACCTACACCCCCTCCCCTACACAATGGCAGTGCCCCTAAAAGCCGTCGGCGGATTCGTCCCGCGCGCCGTCTTCGAGGTCTCGCCTTCTATCACGCGCTCGTATTTCCTGGGCCACCACGCCGGCGCGCTCACCTCCATGCGCAAGGTGCTCTCCAACATCAACCTGATCCTCGAGTGCCGCGACAGCCGCGTGCCCCTCACCTCGACGAACCCGCTCCTCGAGTCCGCGCTCGCCGGCCGCAACCGCATCGTCGTGTACACTAAAGCAGACCTCTGCGCGCCTGCCTCCGCAAACCGCTGGATTGGCAAGCAGAAGGAATTGCTGACGAAGTTTCACTCCGGCTCGCTTGGGGTCGTCGCGGAAGAAGGAGAGGGCGCGTATGGCGGGACGGAGGTGGTGTTCACGGATGTGGGCAACCAGCGCTCGATTAAGAAGCTGATAGATGCGGTTAAAGAGCGCGCTGTGGCGTCGGAGTCCCTGACGGGCTTGCGCGCGCTCGTCGTCGGTATGCCGAACGCGGGCAAGTCGTCGCTGCTTAACGCGCTACGCGCCGAGGGCGTGCAGCTGCCAAAAGCCGCACAAACAGGCGCGCAACCAGGCGTGACGCGCAAACTAAGCACACCCGTCCGCGTGATAGCCGAGGACACCGCCGCAGGGCTAGAAGGCGGCGTCTTCGTGGTCGACACCCCGGGTGTCTTCGTCCCCTACGTCACCGACGTCGAAGCCATGCTCAAGCTATCGCTAGTCGGCTGCGTTAAGGACGGCTTAGTCCCCGCTGAGACCGTCGCTGACTACCTGCTGTTCTTGCTGAACCTACGGGACCCAGAAATGTACGGCGAGCTCAGCGCGCCAACGAACGATATCCACGAATTTCTTGACAATGTCGCCGTGCGCACGGGTAAGCTGCTGAAGGGCGGTGTGCCGAGTCAAGAACAAGCCGCGGACTGGACCGTACAGCAGTGGCGCAAGGGTAATCTGGGCCGCTTTGGACTCGACGACGTTAGCGAGGAGACCGTGGCCGCTTTGAGGGCGAAGGCGCTGGCTGGTGGTGAGGAGCATGTGAGTATGAACCAGGCTAGGAAGAGGGAAAAGGAGGCGCGGAAGGCGAGGAATACCGCTAAGAGGCAAGCTGCGGAGGGAAGTTAACGGTTCGGATGAGACATGAACTATATATAAACATGATTAAAGGCAAGTTATAGAACTCATGTATCAGTCGAAGACGACATATGGAACTTAGGCGTCTACGCCAGTATATTGGTAAATCCGTATCGTCATTGTACATAATGTACCTAAAGGTTTACAGTAAGGAAAGGCTATTGAGATATAGCAAGGTATCAGAGGGGGTATATTGTAGATACAACACCGCGCCTGTAAAATAGCAAAAACAAAGAAGTCCCACGCCCTCTCCACGAACAGGTGCTCCGTGTCCTGAGACCTTGTCCCAAGTTTCCTCAGAGCCCCTAACTCTCCCGATCGATCCGTTTGAAGTTTTGTTAGTACAGCTAGAAAAAGTAGAAGTAGAACACCATTGATAAACCACCTTTTAATCCTCTGAAAAGAACGCCTTGTTTTCCCATTTGCGCAAAACAACGCCGAGCAATGCAGATATAAGCCTACCTAATGTACCTGGAAGCTAACCCTAGAACGCCAAGTTGACTGTCGTCGAATGGAGCCAGCAATAGCTTCAGGGCGCAAACTCTTGCTGCCACTTTACCAAATCCCGTGTCAATATGTCCATCATCTCGATACAAGACATATCCTTAAATTCCTTCAGCGAGGAGAGACCATGGCTGACTCCATTAGTTACCGACCCGTTTATAGTTATACCGACATTGTCGTGTTTTCTGCTGTCGCCGTTTACCTTAATTGAAGGTATTGTGGTAACGGATCCGTTGCTGGCATTGTTCTGTTGTGTACCAGCTCCTGAGTCTGATAATGGCTCGCTTGCGAGCTCGACCTGCGTTCTTGTAATGTATTCTAAAATGTTATTGGCGCGTCTTTTCATATCTGTCATAGTAATCCTCGAGTTCATGCCACCCTTCGATTTGCTCTGCTTGCCGGTAGGCTCGTGAGTCGATTTTGTATGCGACGTGCCGTTTTCGTCGGCATTTCTTGTAATATCGCGCGACACCGACCTCGCAGGTGATTCGTCATGATCACGATTATCGCGGTCTTTAGTATATTGATTCCTGCCTTTCTTTTTCTGGTTGGTTGTCTTTTTCTTATGGGAATTTGTGGGAACCGGGACTGTAGGAGGCGTATCGGGAGGGGGCTGTGATGAAATCGGAGGATCTGGAGGTTGCGCGGATTCTGTTGCCCTATTTGCTGCTGCGCGAACTGCTAGAGGCATTTCTTCCGAGGGGTCGGAGTCTAGATTGGGGTTAGCTACCTGTCATGTTTTTAATACTACCGTTGGGATATTACCATCAGCTCGCCGACGTTCAGCTCGGCCTTTTCGCTTATTAGCAGCCTCGACTCGTCTCCGCTCTTGCTCTTCACGGCGTTCGTCTCTCTCGGCCTTTTCGCGCTGGTTCCTTGCTGCATTCCGAGACTTCTTTGACGATCCGTTTCGGATTGCTAGTTCATCCTCGGACTCCTCAGGGGGGGCGGATTGAAGCCTTTCAATTTTCGGGGAAGGAGATTTGGAAGTTGTTCGCTGTCGTTTAATGCCCTCAGCCTTCCTATGTACTTGTTAGCCAAAGCGCCAAGCCTTGTTAATATGTCAGAGACGTACTCTTCACTATCATCTCTACTTCGCTTGGGACGTCTTGACGGAGGTTCTGTGGTTTCGGGAATCGCATCTTCCTTGCTTGCTTCAATTGCTCGACGTAATTGCTCCTCTTCGTCGTAGGCGGCATCTCGACTGTTCATAGTAGAACGCCGCTTCGACGTATGCGCAGCTGCTAAGGAACGTGAGTTTTTGGTTGGATTGCTTTTAGGGGAAAGCGCACCATCTTTAGTTGTGGAGGTGGCTCGTGAAACGGCTCGTGAAGACCGATGGATGGGAAGAAATATCGAGTATTTTTGTCTGGGTGCCATAATGTTAGTATGACGATTGCAATGAATTGGTGATAGGGAATTTAATCTTGGAAGGGGGAAAGGGAGTTGGAGAGACCAAGATCGGCAGAGGCGCGACCGTCAGCACTCCGCCGCAGCTGAAGGGCCACCCAATGCGACTGTCCTCAATTTGATTCTAGGATTTGATGATGAGACTCACCCATTGCTTGCTGTAAATATCTTATGTAAGTCTTTTCGGCATCTTTCGCAAAAGTATTGGACATCTTCCAGATTGGATTCTTCGGCAAAACCGACACAAGCACCATGCTGCCATGTGTTGCAAAACTCGCATTGTACATAAAAGCCAGCCATATCGTCCGTAACTTCGATAGCGAAAATACGGTCGTGGTCAATTGTGTCTCTTTGATCATGCTTCGAGTTCTCGTCGAAGGGTGGTGGCCCTGGGTATTCGTCATGACCGCAGATGCAACGTACGGCCTCGTCGTCCTCTTGAACTTCGTCGCCAGCAGACGTCATATCGAGTAATTCTATCTTGGATTGCTTTTCTCGGTCGTCTTCTTTCCCGCGCGTACTCCGCCGACGGAGGATGTGGTCGTCGTTCGCTATAATTGTTGAATCCTCGGGGGGCTCTGAAGATAAAGACCCACTACCAGTCGACTTTTGGGGTGAACCAGTTTTAGTGAAAGCTCTTGTGCTTCGCTCGGCACGGCCAGATGCACTGGACGCACTCGAGCTATTATGTGATTGTGATTGGGTTGTTCGCGCACGAGAAGAGCGTCTAGTCGGAGAAGTACCGGCCATCGCTTGTGAGCGTAGGGTGTGGGCGACTGGACGACTGGACGGATTGAGATCGGGGAGGTTAATGTGGGAAATGGGTTAAACGCGACGGCGATTTAAGTAGAGAATGGAATTGCTAAGTATTCTCTTTAGGTCTGAGCAAGGAATAAGTGAGATTATAGGTGATTGGGTCGCGACAAAGACCGGATATGGTTGGAAGAGGATGAGGAGACAAGAGTTGCTCCAGGGCGACCGCGAAGGAGCTCTTGAAGGAATTCTGGCTACGCGAAGTCAGAGGAAACAGGATAAGGACCTTGCAAATATACCGTCAGGTCTATCATGACTGAATTCGATATTCGGAAAAAACTGCGTCAGTTTGTAAAGGTAAGAGTAATAGAGGGGGAGGAATGTGTGTTGGTTAAGGCGAACAAGAGGGTCACTTTTTGGAGGAGGTAGGTAGTAGGTAGAGCAACATTGTATTAGGTATTGTTCCTAGCTGGCCCTCGCTCGGGCGCGGGCAGACTCGCGCGACCAAGTAACTTTAGCGACTTAGCGACCATCCAGCAGGGGACCCGGCAGCTCCTCAGGTGCTATGGATGGTAAGGTTTTTTTTTTTCTTTTTCGGGTTAAGTTCTTAGCTTGGATCCCCAATTGATCCGGGCCCTCTTTCTCGTCGGCCTTCCATCGGTCCGTCCAATCCATTGGTGGTGACTGTACAGGTGAGGGCGCGGGGCACCGTACTTGCATATTACTCTTCACACCGTATTTTGCCCGATTAGCATTAGATATGCATGCATGTGTCGATATTCCCATACGCATACACGAAGGTGGGAGATTACCTCATCTCATACGCCGGAGGAAGATGAATTATGTTAAGTCCGTTTTGGTCGTGGCGATGCATTGTTCACATTGGTGCGCTCTGTGTCTATTTGAATATGAGATAGGTTGTAAGATACGTATGCATGTATCTAATATTGGTATTGGGAGATACTTCGATAAGTTTATGTTGGATGCATTTTGGCTTTTGAGTTTCGATGCTAGAAGAATGCGATTTGGTAGCGTTGATTGGAGATGGGGAAAGCGATAGGAGGGGAATAATGGACGTCACTTTACCTGATGTTCCTGGTGTGGCGGGCAAGAAAAGAGGTGGGATTACTTGTCTTGCCTGTGTCGGGACGAAGTGGAACACATGGAACACAGTATTCAGCAACTGTACTCAGTAAAGTACCATTCGTTATGTACCAACCGCACTTCAGTTCGAACTCACTTAGAGTTCACTAAGATTACTAATGGGGTAATTTCAGGGTTGATTGGCCCTTGTACCTACGTATTTCGTGTATTTCGTACAGTACATCGATCCCTAAACCCTTTCGTGTGACAGTGTGGGCAGCCATCGCTCAGTCAATTACATATCGCCAGCACAACTGATCTCCTTACCTTGTAGGTACCTGCCACCTTACTCAACGTTGCCGAAACTTATTAGGAACTCCCACCTGATTCTTCCTCATACCAAAACCTCAACAACGAACAAACATCATTTTGCTCTTGCTTCTGCAACGTCTTTGCATACCATTGTTACGATATCAAGATTTCTACTTAGCTTGTATGAATCGGTCCTTATCGTAAATCCATTCTATCAATCTTCCCCGCCAAAAGGGGGACCTTCTTGAATACGGAACGCCACGGGGACTCGTCTTAGGTTGTATTGGTCATCTAAGCCCACCACCTCGACCAACTTCCGCAGACTGTCATTTCTGTATGTACAAAACAGCCCATTCGGAATCTTCTGCTTTCCAAAAGTAGCGGCACGCTTGCCAGAGGCTCAGTGGCACTTTCTGGCTAGAGTCTAGCAGCCGGCTCCGATAGAATTGCCTACCATTTACTTAGAGGTCCGGTATTAATCTTACTATAAATATATAGAAAAGGAGAAGGTCGCTGCAACGAACGCAACCACGAAATTGTGTATCCGCCGTCTTTAAACCTGTATCGATCGCTGTACGATAGCTTACCGCGCGAACCCTCTTCTCTTGCTCTAAGTAGACGAGTCGAGCAGAGTAGGAATACATTGGAGGAGACAGCTGGGCTGTCGGTGCTACAATTGTAATAGCGGGATGTAATGGGTACGTCGTTTCCCCGGTGAGGGACATCCACCATAGAAAAGAGATGATTGCTAGAGCCGACACGCCTGTCCGCCTGAAAATTGGCTAGGCATGTTGATATGGTCTCGAAAACTGCCAGCTGCTCTTCCGTATTACACATCCGTGTCGCTGTTGGAGAAATGGCTAGAGACCCATATCTCAACGAGTCGAGCCTCTAACAAACCCCGCGTCGCATTCAACATATGACCGTCAAGGACGTTTCTAAGTTTCTTTTACCACTATGTGTTTCTGCGTTGTATCTTCGTTGAAGGCCGTTTGGCTAACACTCTCGCGATTTGCTCGCGGAGCAGGGCCTTCAGAGAATATGTCTCCCGAGTCTTCCTCATTATTTCCTGACCGGCCTATTCGACCTCTTCCGAAACGTCGACTACGTGAACGACTTTCTCCAGATGTCGCCGATAGCATTCAATATCCCCCCGCACCTCAAACTTCGGCGCCCTTATTTGTCTACCCATATAATGCTAAGGAAGATTTGGTGCCGTTAGGGGCCGAGCCTCTAAGTGTAGCACATCGAGAGAATGCAGCTGAATTAGGGCAAGAAGCCGGTCTCCGTAGAAACGGCTTGGGTAACGAAAACGAAGGCCACTCACTGATTGGACAAGCTCGAAGAGCTTTCGTATCACGACCCCTCCACGATTCGCCAGGACATGCGAGTCGTGCCCCTCTACGACAGGGTCAATCTCGGCAACCAAATCCGCAACCGCCGCCTTCTACCGCGTCCTCCGCAGACGGTTACGATTCCTTTGAGAATAGTAATAATAAGAAAAAGAGGAAGATTCCAACTGCTGGTGAGACGATTTTGAATGGGACGCACGTGTTGAATGATCTCGGAGCTCTAGGAGTATCATCGCCCGTAGCAACAGGCGATGAAGGATCTTTAGATATTTCTGGATCGGCTTCCGCAGCTTATTATCAATCTGGTGGTCTTGCAGCGGGCGGGCAAGGAATTTCCGGTCCCGGCAGAGGTAGGTACGGCCGGGTACGCAACGGTAGGAGCCCATTAAGAACCCTGTCAGACCCGAATAGCAACTGGGGAAACCGGACCCCTAATAAACTCAGACCAGCTGGTGTACAATATTCATCGCCGCCTGCAGGTAAGCCTCGTTTCGTTGAATTTTTTTCACCTTTAAATCTCCCCGTCTAGCGAAAAGTCCACAACTTTTTTTTTGGGGGCGGCAATCTCTAGACAACATGATACTATTCAAAAGCAATTAATCACTAACATATCTTGCTTCGTTATAGGCGAAAATTCCGGGATTATCTCCAGTGCTATCGCTAGTGCAGAGAAGCTTCAGGTACCCCAAGGCCAAGAAAATATTAGTCTTTTACACCAAGAAACATCTACAAAGTCTAGTCCAACGTCATCAGCACAGTTTACCTTCACGTTTGATTCCCAAAACCCTGTCTCTTGGCCTGGCTCTGATCCGGCGCCGTCAAATATGGGACCTTCAAACCATATGAACCAGTCTCACCCAAGCTCTCGAGACTTGTACAATGGTCTTGGTGCTAGATCTCAAAATGGGTCAGGCCCTCCGCCGAACAGGCCAGGAAGCATGCAGGGAGGAATCAACGCAGCAACCAACGAAGCGGGCAAAGGAGCAGCCCATGGTAATGTGCCACCGAAGAAATCGAAACGTCGCGGCAATTCCCTCTTGCAGGCGGCTAAACAACGCCGTAAAGAAACAGAATTCCAAAATTTCCACCACCCACCGGCCCCAGAGGATATCTGGATATGCGAATTCTGTGAGTACGAGCGGATCTTTGGCCGTCCACCTGAAGCCTTGATTCGGCAATACGAGATCAAGGACCGCCGACGACGCCGGGAAGAAGCAGAGCGGCGTAGGTTATTGGAGAAGGCGAAGATGAAGTCGCGTAAAGGCAAGAAGGCAGGCAAAATGCCAGCGAAGAATAGCTCCAATGCCCCTGATCGCAACCTCGCGTCTACGACTGGACATGCTCCTCCTCGACCTCATCTAAATGATCATGATGGGGATCAGAGTCTTCACCAAGGTCAAATCCACGAAGAAGGTCAAGAAAACGATTCTGATTCTGAGGATCACTACGAAGGAGAGGGGCTAGAAGTAGGCATGCCTAGTCATCCACGAGCACGCGGTAATAAGGGCGGCGGAGGAATGGATAATAGTTTTCAAGGCATCTACGTGAGCCAGTGACAAGTGTCCAACGCTTATCTTCGATTGGTTGGACTGTTCGGTACCCCAGCATTGATAGCGTATGTCATGGTCGCCTTCTCAACTCCTATTGCATTTTCGAAGCACTTCTTTCGCATTAGCTCTCTAGGACCACCAGCCCAGATACGTCACCTGCCCGGAGTTTGAACCCCAAGTGTCGTTTCTTGTCGTTCGACTCGTATGTTTCTCGCAACTCAAGGCTACCTATCAACTGTGAAGTCCTGTCGTAGCGTTTCAATTCACCTTTTCCAACCTCGGAAGAATAGTAGTCACGCAGCGGAGGGTAAATCATTCTTATGAGCTAGACCAAGCGAGCACTCACGAAGTTGGCGTCTACGGTTGAGAATTGTTGTCAATACCTGTAGATCATCAAAAATGCACGTATCGTGCTATGATCAGTACCCCTTTTAAGCGCTGTTATTAGAAATGCCTCGGGGCGTATAGACCAGATAAATCGTAAGATAATATCTATCACATGCATTGGCTTATTTTAGCTCACCCTGTGCTCTCGCTTCCTAAGACATATGGAATATGCTTGGCTTCTATGGTTCCAATACCATTTAAGTCTTATTTTATGTCTGCCCATTAATATCAAGTAAACTCGAGTAGTACTCTACTTAAAGGGCAAGTGAGATGAATTAAAGGGGACCAAACGTAGTGTAGCACGTGTGCGATGCTCCCATCTCACATCCATTGGGCTATATCGTTATGTATATCTGTCTGACGCTTGGTAGGTACATTGTAGCGTCACCTGTGTGACATGACGCTGTACCTACATAAGTATATGTATAATCCGATTTATCGATGTCTACTCCCAGCTGCGGCGTCTTTTAGTAGGTAGTAAATCAATTCAGTTAATATTTAAGTGTAAAGAATATAGCCTCCCACCTCTCCCCCATTGAAAAGGCAATGCTAAATGATGGCTAATAAGGCATTTTAGAAATGCCTAAATATTAATATTCCGTATGGGTATTAGTAGTTAGTATATCTACCTGGTATGTGTATTTATCTAAGGTACGTCTGCGTTAGTTAGTCAAATGACGTCATTCAAGGTCAGATTAAAATATTGGGACCCATGGTCCACATTTATAGTGTACTTGCGGCAATGCGCATTGTAAAAGGTACACTTAGTTTACGTACCTACCTAGGTTAGGCGGTAGTTTATCGTGATAATATCATAAATGCTGAGGAATAGCAGCTTGAAATGGTACCTAGGTATACATGTATAACATGTGCCTGCAGAGTTTTCGATTAGACTTTTCTATGCCAATTAACATGAAAGTTACCCAGGTATATAATTTAAGAATCGTTCACGTAGAACCAATAGTGTCAAGAAAGACGTGGCTCTACGCTTAGAAATAATGTTTTAATTTGTTGGCTGTTAAGGCCAATGGCAAGACGGGTATTAAGTTGAGTCTTTTCTTAAGGGTCTTTAGGGCTCCAGTATTAGCCACTATTAAAGTTGATATTGCTGCAATATATGGCTAGGTTAAGGTAATCTGGCAGCCTGGGTACATATATGTAAGTGCCAGAGTGGAGTTTCATGCGTGGGAAGCAGCAGTAACCCCACGTAGATACATATTACCTGTATGACGGCACTGTACCTATTCTGTCTTAATTTGAACAGCTAAGTGGATAGCGCATAGTGTCCACTACTTAGTGTGGCTTAGGGCGTCCTTTCCTTTTGTGTCATCATCAGACCTCGACTTCCCAGGATTCCCGTTCCTGAGAGCTTCCCAAAGTCTTTTTTTTGTTCCAACGCGCCGGGAAAATCCATTTCAAGTTTCGCTTACTTCCTGCGCTTCTCCCAACACAAAGCCGGTTTTAGATTTTGATATTTATGATCGCGGCTTCACACAGATCAGATCTATTTACGCATTAGTTAATAATTGTATTCCCATGCAGCCTTTATTATAGTCGATTCAGACCAGGCCTTGAGCCTGCGGGTCGCTCAGTCAAGATGTTCGGCTCATCGCGAAGGCATCGACCACCAAACCCTGTAAGTACCTCATCGGCCTGTCTCTAGTTCATCTCGAGTCGTCGCATTCCATTGTCTTAGGGCGTCAAATATCCATTACAAGATTGCACGACTCGTGCTTCTTTATCCTTTGAGGGCGCTAGCCTAGATGTCTCTCAGGTCGTTTCGTGGTTGGTTGATATGAAGAGGGTTTCCTCATTGGGTTGGACGGACGATGCACTCATCATGACGACGTCCATAATCCATGCCATCGTTTTCTATTTCCGCTTGCTTGTGCATCACAAATGCTAATAACTATTTCGAAATTCTATAGCCTCTGAATTCTAGAACCGCGGACCCAAACGCAGCATCAGCCGCCGCATCCGCCTTCATGTCTGCCTCAAACCACAAACCCAGCAGGTCGCTCTCGTCGGCTGCTGCGGCTGCGGCGCTCCGAGCACGTCCTCATACGCCTACAAATGTAGGTGAAGTTCAAACAAAAAGGACGATGCGTCGAAGCACCTCGATATCTTCAGCAGGAAGTGCCGCCGCAGCTGTCAATAGTTCGCGCCCAGCGGAGCTTAAAAGGACGAGCAGTTCAAGCAGTATGGCAGAGCGTACGTTTCGAAGTCCTTCGCCTCATCGAGCTGGCTCGATACAAGCGACCGACGAACGCCCACCGGTGCCTCAAATACCCTCAGGTCATAAAAAGGTGCCACGCCAAGCTTCCACGGGTATGGGAATGCAGACTTTTAAGACCGCATCGCAAAAAATGAAGCCAGGACAATCTTCATGGTATACCGAACCATCAGGCGACCCAAGTAACGTAAGGACATCTGATCTGCCGATGAAGACACGCAAACCCGAACCGTTGAAACCTCAGAATATCCCTACTCCGTCGCAGAGGCCGGATAGCAGGAGTTCTTCAGTGAACTTTTCGTATCCGACTGTTTTTCGAGCCCAGTCACCACCTGCATCTCCTACCTATGCCCAGGTGCCGCAATTTGCAAATCCACCATCTCGCAGGCCTGCTTCGCCACCTAGGTCGAATAGAGCTTCTATATCCTCAATTACAAGCGGGAAGTCCGATCTGCCGATGGTGTATGACCCAAATTCTAGGAGGATGGTTCCGAGGCCCACGATAGATAATGACTCCTACGTCAAGGAAACGGGAGACAGGCAGTCGAAAAAGAAGAAATATAATGGGACTCAGAGAGAAAGCAACTATCTTGAGAAAGCGACAGGCGCAAGGACAAGAGGAACTGTCATTGACGCGAACGCAAGTGAACGCGATCCACCAAAGCGAGAAGCACCAGCCATCGAGATACCGCCAAAAGTAGAGGAGTCGCGGACATTGGGAGATCCCACAATTAAAGCTATTGCTACAACACTAGGACAAGTACAACATCAGGAGGGGCTAGATAATAAGAGCCAGTCATCGATATTACAAGGCGCACATGTATCGAGGATCGAGAGCCCGTCTCTCCTCCAGACAACATCTGACTATCCGAGTCGAAGCTCACCAAATTTAGTGGCGGAACCAGATATTCCAGACAAACCCGAAGATGTCTCTGACGAAGACAGTGCTACTAATCAGCCATCTCGAAAAGTACTAGAAGCGCTAGACGCAGTACCGACGAGACAGTCGATCTTTGAGAGACCTCAAGGTGCACCGCTTTCAGGCGAATCAGCTCGAGTAGCTGTTGGACAAAATCAAGTTGACAGATTTACGGAACAAGCTGACTCCCCTATCGAATCTGCGTCAGAAAACAAGTCCATATCCGCGAAAAACAAACCAGTTGTAGAACTTTCTAGTAAAGAAAGTTATTCACGACGATCAAACTCAAACAGCCCAGCTCGACAAGCTCATTTCTCAACAACTCCATCAGATAACCTCGCTGTACGGCACATCCCTTTGCCAAGATCAGCGTCGCCCATTAAGTCAGCTCTCAAACGTACTAGTTCGACGTCGAGGGAAGTGTCTCCATCAGAAAAAGGCTCAGATATTTCAAGATCTCGTGATGTGTCTCCACTACAAGAGGAGACTACAGCGCCTCGTAAAAAGTCGGTCCGCGTTAGTTTTGATGACCGAACCATGGCTACAGTGGTGGGTGAATCTGCAGGAGATATAGACGAGTCAGGCCCGCTAAGTCCACAGCAAGCCAAGCGGCCTTGGTACAGTAATATCGGACGAAGTAAAAGGAAAGACTTTGCTCTCGAGGACGACGAAATTATGAAGCCTCGGCCTGCGTTGCCAAGTTTTGGAAGTATTAGGGAGAAAAAGCCAAAGGAACCCGAAGAACGACCTCTTGTACGCCCACAAGAGTTGACTCAGTCATCTGATTTGCGCTCATCCACCCCAAACGTGCCTAGCAGCTCTGGGACTCCTGATGAACTGTTAAGGCAATCAAGCGATCAGGTTATAGGTTCGATTTTTATTCGAGAACAAACCTCACGGAACGCACCAAATATATCAAGGTTTAGAGAACCATTGCCACCCGTTGTGACCTCGGTGGAAGGAAGTGGTTATATCTCAGACAGCATGAAGAGCTCCGATTCCGACGATGAACTCCTCAACAGCGTCGGAGGGGCTAGCGATACAGAAGAGTTCCCCAACACACAGATTACCCAACCAGATACCCAAGATAATTCTCAAAGCAACTCAACCATTCTTGAGAAAAAGCTCGTCAGATCAGAGGCAGGTGTACCAAACGCAATTCACCTTCCGCCACATGATATTCCCGAAATTGCTATAATACAACCTAGTCCAAAAGTCCCGGAGCAGGGCACATCCGCTGCAAGCGTACTAGAAGAACCCTTCTTCGACGTCCCAGGCGGGTTCCCAGACGACGGATCAGACAAAACACATGGTATCCAGCCTTCGCAGAGTATTGATAGCAAGGCAAATGACGATGCGTCCCCCTCCCCTATTTTTGAGCCAAAAGCAACGGTGCACCCTATCCAATCTGAAGTACTCCCTCAAACTACACTCGCCACAACAGCTCCATTAGATGCAGTGGATAATGCAGTGGATAATCAGTCTACAGACGACTCTGCAAGTATTTACAGTGATGCATACGAAGATCCTTGGAATGCCGAGGGAGATGGTTTCCTGTCTTTGAATGCTGTTGTAGAGAAACCTATCGACAAAAACAGCCCATCCCAATTGTCAGAGTTACCTGACAATGCTCCACAAGGGCCTTATGAGGAATATCAACTCCCAACCGATAAGCAGATTGGAGCCGCTGCCAACATCTTGGAACCTGTGCATCAAGATGATTGGGAGCAAGCAAAAGCCTTTTGGCGTAGTTTAACAGCCGAGAAGAGGCTTCAGCTTGAGCGCGAGGCTATGGAAGAGGCCGGGGCTGAAGGGGACGAGGACGAGATTGAACACCCTATTCGAAAGAATAGTGTTAAGAAGGCAACTACTCAACGGCGGATAGCAACTGAAGCGCGGCCCCGAACGTCGGCACAGCCTGAAGATGTCTTACCTGTCAACTCCGTAAAAGTTCCTGCAGTCAAGTCTAAGGCCAAAGCCACCCAAGAATCCCCTCACCAATCAGCGACATCATCGCAGATGCGCATGTCACTGCGCGGGGAAAAGCCCAGACAGGCCTCGGATGGCATGCGAAAAACAATGAGGTCTCATACTAGAGGACAAGCCAACCAACCTTCTCGCCGAGCCACGCAGAATGAGAAAACCACGCTCGTCTCTACAAAGCCAACCCGACAACAGGCAAAACAACCTACTCAAGAATCACCTACTAAAAGAGCAAGCAGCTCTTTTCCTAGTGACAAACCTCCTTTACAACGCCGCGGGTCTGATGCTAGCGACAGCAGCTTTAAGCGTAACCGCGCCGCCCGTAACAGCGGATTCAGCCTCCGCAGTTCCATGCGTCCATCATCTGCTAATCCAACTCAAGACATAACTAGAAGCTCTGGGCGGTTCAGCCTCCGATCGCTCTCCCCAACCGGCTCTTCATTCCGGCAAAGTTTAGCTACTAATGCTACGGGCGGAACACCGGCCCCTACAATGCGGCGCACCCTACGATCCAGTAGTGTATCAAGTCAAGAAAGGATCCTCCCATCTATCCATTTTCCCTCATTTGGTCGGTCGAATAAGAATCCTACAACAAAGCGTTCTAAGAGATCCAGTCGCTTTGGCGACTCAAGCGACGAAGACGAAGGTGAAATCGCCGGCTTTCGCAGCCGCTTTGATGATTCGAGTGATGAAGAAAGTGTTCGTCCCAGTACTTCAGCACAGGCAGGGCCTCTATCAAGAGGTACTCTTAGAGGATCCACTACTGGCACAGCTAGCTTTCGGAAATCCACACCTGTGCCGGAATTAGACGAGGATTCACCGGCGTTACCCGACAGCGACGATGAGATGCCTAGTCCTATGCAGAGCCTACGAAGCAAAGCCCCCATCAGCAGTGCAGGGTTAACCCGTTCAAATTCCGAAGCTCTGGGGACTGCTACACTGACGCGATCACGATCCGGTCGTGGCGGGTTTGATACTTCCGTATCGACCCCTACTACACCAAATAGGGCAAGGCGAAGTTCCCTGATGGGGATATTGAGACGCAACAAACGAGCCGACCCGGCAGGTAAAATTCAACGCTCCGGGCTTGTGGATAGCGCAGCTAGGCGTGATACTAGGTTGGAGCGGAGTAGTGAGCAATTAAGGGACCTTCGAAGCGACAACTCTTCTAGTCCAAGGCTCCAGAAACGATCTTCTGTGAAAAGAAACGACACCTGGCCCTTAGGTGAGCCATCTGGGAACGAGGGTGTAAAACGATCAAGTTCGGCCGGCAATCTACTCAGTGGAAGTGGCGCGGGAGAAGCCGCTCAGAGGCCCGAGCTAAATGGCAGACGAAGTACGAGCCTGGGACTTCCCACAGCATATCAGAACGAGCGAGATGAGATGATTATTGACGGTGTAGAACATAAGAAGAAAAAGAAGTTCGGTGCACTGCGCCGCATGTTCGGTCTAAACGATTAGAAAGCGTTTACTGCCGAGAAGAAGCAGCGTAGGGTGTTGGTGAAAGGAGGACGTCGAACCGCGTCGTTACGGTGCGCCGGCTATCATTACGAATCGCAAATTTCTATTTGTTCACCAAGACCGCGGGAGTTTAGGAAAAGGGCAAAAGGCTCGGGAGCACATTGAGACGGCATAAATAATTTTTAAGTTGATACCCGTTACCCGTGCGATTGGCATAAGCTTGCAGGTAGACTTGTCCAGCCCACGATACTAATAGGGCGAATGATTTTGGTTCTTTTGTATAAGATAGGGGGCGTACACGCATATGCAGAGTCTCTTCGGAAATCACGCGTTTCTAGCGGGGTCGATACTCTTCGCGGGATTTTTCATCATTTTTCAATGTCGAGTGTGTGATATTGGCATCCACTGGGAGCTACTTGCAGAAATGCGCAGTCAGGCTAGAGAACGCGAAACGCGCAATGAATACGAAAGGGGGGTAGGAATCAATATATGTCTTATCAGATAATGTAATACAAGACTCGCTCAGCATCATACATGGTTAGCCCTCTAGCCTGCAGGGGAATAAAGAGAAAAGAAACGTAATAATTTATTTGGCGCAATCTGTTTGCGGGTACTGGGGAAATTTGGAAGCTATCGTGAGACCAAGCTTACCTTAGGCTCGTGTGACAAAAGCCTCAAGGCCGGGGTAGGGCTCAACCCCCCGCGCCAAATTTATATGCGTGGGTGGTACATGATGTACTAACAATAAAAGAAAAAAGACGGATTGCTAAGGCGTGGGACTATGGGACTATGGGACTATGGGAACAATATTTGCAACCATCGTGACCTCGGAACATCGGAGGCGGAGGAGTGCGGCTCTACTATGAACCGAAAATACCCTAGGATGGGCTGAGTAATATAATCCGGGTCAGGGTAACATTACTCAACAAAGAACAAATTCAAAATGACACGCGACGAATGAATCAGTAAGGTCAAAGAAAATGGTGTTATCATTGTGCATTTTGGATGCGCTGTTAGAAGTTCGGGAGGCTTAGAAACTAAACTCGAACAAGACTCGGATCTACATTCGACAAGGAAAGAAAAGCCTGTTACGGTGACAATGGCAAGACTGACAAGACGGAGACTTTCCACAATCATAAGGTTATAAAATAAAAAATAAAGAGAAAGGAGAGAGGTCATAGGGTAGGGTAGATGTAAGTAAGTAAGGTAAGGTAAAGAAAGTAGCGAGTAAGCGAATTAGCGACAGCAAATCCCACGAACATGGACATAGCCCCGGCTTCCGATGGGGACGATTAGATGTCGTACAATAATAGCGTACAACTAAAAAATTAAAAATCGGCTGCAGGTGGTGCATTTCGATATCGCTCACCGGAAGTCGGTATTCGAGTTATCCCCTTTGAGCTCCATGTCTTCCATCTTTCGCTACGTGTACGGCGTAGGCGGGTATTCCTGTTGGCTACCCATTCCCGGGGGGGCGTCCTCCCACTGATGTGGGTTGCAATTTAGGTAGGAGGTAGGCTAGGTAGTATACCTAACTACCTAACTACCTAACTAGGTACTGCTTTAGCTTTGCTCGCTTGCTTCGAGTTCTGGGTATTTGCGGGGCCGCACTTCTGCGGTATCCTGGCAAGAGCTTAAGAGCTCAAGTACTCGGGACGCAGAATGATCTGGGCAATGACCACATGTGGCATTGCATTGGCTGTTGAGTTGTTTCCGATTGTTTGGAGCTTTTCTTTGGTGCTTCGGTGTACGTGGTACTTGTCTACCTAAGATACCTAAGATACCTAAGATACCTAAGATACCTAATGGATGTACCTATGGAATGTATGCTTGGATGTACATAATATGTACATAACGTTAGGTACATTACATACCATTTTGCGTACATACCATACAGTACACATGATGCGGGATGTACGTAGCCCTCTGCATAATACGAATGGGCAGACAACCTTTTAGCAGCTCATATCACCAGATAGATCTATGAAGGAACGAGGAAGGACTTGGTCTAGCCAGACTAACTCGTCAGTCTTGACAAGTCTAGAATGGGCCTTACAGAGGCTAGTCTCCACCTAAACCGCCTAAAAGTCACCTAAGCTTAATCGTACTACCCCTCCAACCATCCATTAGGGGGGAACCGAAGGGGGGGAAAGAGAGGGGTGCTAGGGGTGCTAGGGGTGCTGGGGAGGGAGCTTGGACCTACATACATAGCTGCTACACAGTTGCATAGTACCTATAACATGTACCTTATAGAATACCTACATACCTTAGGTACTTACAGGAGGTACGTAGTGCTACGCTGTAAGATAGGTACCACATGTGCTAATAGCCAGTGGGGTATAGATCGTCAAAGGCTGGAGAAGGCGAAGAAGCCCAAGAAAAAAAAAAAAAAATTTGTTAGTGAGCATCCAAGGAAGATCGTGAGTTTTTCGGTCCCCTGACCTCCTGGGCGGTGGTTTAGTTTTTCCCACTCTCGTGTGTTCCCAGGCTCTTTACCAATAATTTTCCTGTCGGTCTGAACTTCTTCCTCCTTTTATCTCTCACATCCTCCTTTTTAAAACCCCAAGGCGATTCCCAATTGCAAGTGAATTGCTGCCAAAACATTGATTCTCTTTACACCCAAAAGCGGTATAGAGCTCCATTTGATAGCAGAAACCCGCATACGTCATTTTACTGACACAATCCAATCCATTCGTCAACCCGTGCAAACTGAAGCTCAGTTTTGCTCCTCCAGCAACTCAATTCACATCCACCGCTGATAACATCGACACATAAACAATCTTCTCTTATTTCTTCTCACTCTTCCCCCTTACTTCGTATCCATACATCCTATCATCATATCGACAAGCTTATTTTTTTTTTGTCGACCCAATAAATATATTTTTATCCATCCACCTAAACACCTCACACCTCACACCTCACACTTCACACTTCACACTTCACACACAATGCTGTCACGAAACCTTCTCCGCGCGTCGGCACGAGCTGTCGGTGCCTCTGCCAGAGCTGTTGCTCCTCGATCAACCCTTCCTGCTGGCGCAGCTTACATCCACAACAACAACAATCCTCTCAATAACGCAGACAATAAGGACAAGAAGACTTCTACACCTACTCCCGGTGCATTCGCCCGTACAGACGACAGCATTACCGTCGAGTACCCAGAGGAAGATGCTCTTCCCTCCTCTACCCCCGTCCAAGGCCGTGGTGGTTTCCACATGAAGCGAACCCTCGCCTCCTTCTCGCTCGAGGGTAAGGTCGGTGTAGTTACTGGTGGCGCTCGTGGCCTCGGACTTGTCATGGGTCAAGGCATGGTTATTAGCGGTGCTAACTTAGCAATCGTCGATATGAACAGTGAGTTTGCTCCCTTTACTATCCTTTCACGCTCTTCAACCATTCCCAAACCCTCCAATTCGCATTTTCGCTTTGACTCTGCTTTGTTTTGCTTTCCCATTACTCCCCTGACTCGCGTTCTGCGCTCCACTTCCTTCGCCGATTCCCACATGCCTCTGCAGATCTGCGGTGAGCTGTAACGGAGCGAAAAAAATTGCTGACAATTCATTCCCAACCAAACAGAGGAAGAGGCCGAACGCCAAGCTATCGAGCTGGTTGACGTGTTCCGCAAGGAGAACCCTGGCGCCACCAGAGTTCCCAAGGTCACCGCTCATTACGCCGATGTATCGGATGCAGACTCGGTTCAGAAGTGCATTGACGAGGTCATCAAGGAGCACGGAAAGATCGACCATCTCGTCACCAGCGCCGGTTTCACCGAGAACTACAACGCTGTCGACTACCCCATTGACCGCATGCGCAAGCTGTGGAGCGTCAACGTAGATGGCACATACCTCTTCGCTATCACCGTTGCCAAGCACCTAATGGAGCGCAAGAGTCCGGGAAGCATGGTTTTCATCGGAAGCATGTCCGGTGCCATCGTGAACGTGCCGCAACCCCAGGCGTAAGTTGCTCCGTTATCCAATCGTTGCGTTGGCTTAACGGTCGAGACTAACCAAGTTTGATTTTTCAGTCCGTACAACAGCGCCAAGGCCGCCGTCCGGCATTTGGCCGCTTCCCTTGCTGTCGAGTGGGCCCACGCCGGCATCCGTGTAAACTGTATTTCTCCCGGTTATATGCTGACTGCTCTGTAAGTAACGCCGTCCATCATTTGACTCTTGCAAATCGCGCATAACAGCAGCTAACAAAAACCCGCAAATAGTACCGAGAAGATCCTTGACGACAAGCCAGACCTCAAGAAGCAGTGGACCTCCCTCATCCCGCAGGGTAAGATGGGTCAACCCGTCGATCTTATGGGTCCCGTCGCATTCCTGCTGTCGGATGCCAGCGCATACGTGACCGGTGCCGACGTCCGCGTCGACGGTGGTTACACTCTTACTTAAGAGGTGAAACAACGCCCAAACTTCATCTTTCGGCGGGTTTTTTAGAGGGAACATATTCGGGGCAAAGGACATAGACAATGATTTTTTCAATTCCAGGGAGTTGGGCGGGCATTTTGTTCTTCCAATAATAGAGGCACCCTTTCAATCCCACGAAGATAAAATTCGGATCAAAGGGGTAACTCGTCCTACAGAAGAAGCCATAGTTGGCTCGTCCTCGCAGGATAAGATTGATGATGATGATGATGATGATGATTTGCGTGTCAAATGTATCAAGGGTAGATGAAGGCACGGAATCGCGCACGATTATTATTATTATTTTCGCGCTTCGTCGGTCAAGTTAGTATAGGAAAAATATATTGTGTGATGATCAAACCCTTTTTTTTTCCGGACATTCAGTTTTGTCCAACGTTGATATATTTGACGTGAGAGAAGAGTATCGATTTCGGTCTATTCTGTGCAGTTATAATGGTGAAAGGAAACAAATTTTTAAAAAAGAAATTTGACAAGTTTAATTAAGTCGAGAGGAGTAATTGAAAAAGGGAGATGGAGTTGTTGTTGTCGTTGGGCTCCTCTTTCCGACCAGTGAAAAGCGTTCCGGCGCATTTTCGTGCGGCTCAGGTATCTCCCCGTTTTGGAGGCTCCCTTTCGCTTAGCGATTGCCCGAGTTTCTTCCCTTCGAGGTAAGAGGTAGGTACCTATCCTATCTTTAGGCTGTTGTTTATTTTAGGGCGTTTTCCTGCCCATCGAGATGGAATTAGAACATACCCACTTCCCGTACGCTTAATATATGCCATGCCGGCACTTGGGGGATAGATGGAATGGCTACCTCCCACGCATACGTGCAAATGGGGGGTGGTGTGGTGTGGTGATGGGGTTGGGGTTGGAGTTGGGTTACGTGGGGGTGAGGAAATGGGTAGGGACTCGGGAGGTAGGGGCCCACTATCGCGGGGTGTTGTGCCGAAGGAGGGAAGGTTGTTTGTGGGTGAAGATAGGTACGAGTGTTTGGACATTGCAGGTAATTAATTGAGAATTCTCGGTGAGAATATTAGCGGTGTTAATGTTTCAGGTATGTTTATTGAATATGCAGGTACTGTTTTATACATACCTAGTTACATACTAATGGAACACAAGAGAGGTATTGAGATCTAACTCGAAGGTGTAAATACATGCATATACTGCATTTATTCGGGGGATACAACATTAGCAAGTTGATTGAATGTTAAGCTCTTTCGCTTATAATACCTGAAGCGTTATTGTTGCTATCCGAGATATGTAAGTTTATAAGGGCTTTATAAAAGATAATCTTAAGTTTCCAAAAATAATCGAAATCATTTTACCAGAAAGCTTTCTTAAGGCTATACAATCAAGATGGCTGTGCTACTAGTTAGCTGTTTGACTATACGCCGTATCTGCGTCCGTTTAATTATAGTACCCCGATAATTGATTATACATGTAAAAGATAGATATACGTAGAACCATCTAACGTAAGTATTGCAAATGAGAGATAGTCGCTTATAACGAGTGTTAGTTATCCCTCAAGAAGTTCGACTTCGTGTCTCTTTTTTTCGCGAGTGTTAAGTACGTTGTTTTATACATACCGGCTCCAGCCTCAAAAATATCTTAATGGAGATTCAAGTGATTAGAACATATTATAACCTTTCCTCTTTGGAGCAATGATACGCAAAGTATCTAAATTATATAGTTACTTGATCGTATAATAGAGATATCAATTAAAAAAAAAAAAAAAAAAAAACACTACCCTTTCCCAATCCAACTTTTCCCAAGAATAACGCACAAGGCCCCAAACAACCAATAAATAACCATACATAGCATCCGCTCAAGCCGCAGCAGAAGAATTAGCAGCAGTAGCCTGTAAAAACTCAAGGTACCAAATCTTCAAGCCGCTGATGAGCGCAGCGAGCGCAAACGTATCGCCGAGCACCCCCGTAGCCCCGCTCTCCAGGAACTGGAATTTGCAGAACTTATTCATGCTCAACTTGCCGTTGTTCGTCCACACCGCGACGATCTCCTTGCCGTCGCTCGTCGAAGCCCGGCCAGGCGCCGTCCCGCTCAGCCGCACCAGCTTCCACCCGTTCCCCCACCTGTCCAGCTCCTTGACCTCTTCCCCGCGCGTGCGCCGCCACTCGAAGTTTTCTTGTCGCTGGTCTTTTCCTATGCCTACTTCGACGGATAGTTCTTGCCATTGGCGGGTCCAGGAGTGCTTTTGCGTCATGTTGATGGTTTTCGCGGTTACGGAGGAGCTGGGCCCGGAGCTCGATTCGCCGGCCGATGAGGAGGGGCCGGCGGGGTCGGAGTCGGTGGCGGGGTCCGGGAATATTTGGATTATGGTGCGCTTGCCGCTGCTCCACCGGCTTTCGTGGCCCGCTGTTGCGATGATTGGGTCCGATTTGTTCGGCCCCGAGTGCATCTCTAGTAGCGGCTTCGACGTCCACCCACTGTGCATGGTTACCGCGTAGAGAGGGGTGTCGGCATGTTCCCCTAGGTGGAACGAACTTGATGTGAACTTCTTCTCGAAGTACGCATTAATACACTGCGGGAACCTGTTTCTCACGCCTGCGATGGCGCCTGCACTTGAGCTGCTACCTCCGGGTACGGCTACGTAGGACGGCGCTTGGCCATCGTGCGACGGGGGATGCGCGACGGTATCGACTGCAGTGTAAGGCGGTGGTGCCACATCTTCTTCCCCAGCTTCTTTTGGGTTACCCATATTGACGGTGTTCTTATTTTTCTTAGGTGTAATTAAGAGTTTCTAATAACAAAAAAAAGTTGTAAAGTTCGTAAGAATATAAGAAAAACAGGTTTCGGGAGAAGGATTATAAGCTGATCGTCTATCTGCTTAACTGCATACAAAATGATCGACTTAGACGCGGGATAATAACACTAATGAAGCTGAATTCAGCTGAAACTACCAAAACATGGCGCAATGAGTGGCTGCGTAAAACTAAGTGTTACACAGCCATTCTATTCTTGGTTGATCTTCTTATTTTCTTTACTCCAATGACTTTGATGCACGTAGTACCTATTATATAATATAATACATTTCGTTCGTGCCATATGCGCAAAAACTCAAACTGTCGTGTAAGAGTCGAGTTCTTAAGACAACTATACGAATCATGCATTCTACTCAACATCTAACCTAATAAAGTAACAAAGTATTGTACAAGGTATCTCCTCGCTCAAAAGCTGTACTCGGCATTTCCGCAGACATTTTGGCTTTGGGCGTTCTCGTTCCAGTTGTCACCCGACTCGGGAATAATGTCGAAGTTGATCCTCCATTGCGATCCGAATTGCGCCGCGGCGATGTAGTTAGCCCAATCTTTATGGTCGGTCATCCTACTGGCCCAGTCCTTGCCGATGGCGTCTGCAACTGCCTTGATGCCATTCTCGTTTGGCTGGGTGCTCATGTCATACTTGTACGCTTTGTACGAGACCAAGAAGTCGTACCCAGAACCTCGTCGCTCCAGTGTACCATCCGCCGACCGGGAAGGGACTGAGAGTCGAGCTACGCCTGTCATGTCGGAGCGCATGTGCAACTCGTGATCGGCTACGTCCCCGTTTTCATGGCGCAAACCGAGGACTTGGAGCTTAGTTGCCGACGGCTCGCCAGTTTCGTCTCGGGAAGCTACGGGCATAACGTTGACTGCTTCAAAGTCCCGCCCATGCAAGAGGAGTCTGTCTTCAACTGCAACGGCGTTAGTAACAACTGTTCGGGAAGAATGTTAGGTTACTCAAACTTCATACAGCTTCGTTGGAATAGGTCACGGCTTTTGAGCTCATCCTTGGCTTTCTCGTTTCCGTAAAGGGGCAAGTCCTTGCGATGTGCAACCCCTTCTGCGATCACAGTAACGACGTCGGCAACGAGGTAGGCGAAACTCGAGCAGTCGTAGTTGCCGGGAAGATGCGTGCAGACGTCGTATGCCGTGAGACCGCTGAGACCATACGCTGCGCCGGCGAACAAGATTTCGGCCTTGTATTCTGGGGCGGCTTGCATCACGGTTAGCCCGGTGCTCAGCATGATGCACCACCTCGGAGTGTCCAACCGCTTGTCTAGCGGAAGGTAAAGGTTCACATCTCCGGTAGCGCGCTGTGAGAGTTCTGTCGTTTGGTAGGGTCGCGCTACTGCTTTCTCTCCTAGGAGGGCAAGGACAGGCAATAGGCTGGATGACTTCATGATGGTGATTTTGAATTAGAAGAAAAGGGGCGGTATGAGAGTCGGTATGAGATGGATCTTAAGTGAAACGAGAGTCTTGACATTTGATATTATCACCTAGAAACACGCAGAGGCGTCAGCTATATAGTCGCACCACCGAAAAGATCTTCAAAATTACTGTTAGTAACTATCAAAATACCAATTCCTTCTCCTGCCATTTCTCTCAATCCGCAACCAACAGCTCATCTTTACTAATTTGGTGAATGCATAAGGCTGTTGGAAATATTATAGTCAGCTACGGTGTGTAAATAGCTTGATCAACCGGATTTTCTATTCTTAAACTGCGTTAACCATAGTAATTAGATTATCGCAGATCTCTCAAAGTGAAGTTTTCCATATGCCAAGGCTTTGAAGATCAGTAGCCCAGATATATATGCGATTTACATCGTGATTGCCGGTATGGGATGCATTAAATCCTACTATATCGCTAAGACTGATATTTTTACAACCAACACCAACACCTCTTCAAGCACGTACACCACCCACTATTCTTAGTTATCTTCTGACGTCGTCACTAGTATACCTTGATCTGACAAATCGTCAATCGGATTGGCGCAGCGATCTCAATATCTAGTTTGTGGCATATAAGATCCATGTAGCGCTGTTGGGAGGCCATGCAGAATTCAGGAACGCCCTAGATCAGGTAAAAAATGCAGGCATCTTGTAATCTCTCCATCCAACCAGGTCAGCGAATTTATGATGACGTATTCAGTAAGGGCCCCCTGACCTTTTGCGGCTGAATCTGAATGACCTGGGTCAAATATTTGATAGGAGTCGCCCGCAAAAGCTGCGCCGCTAACCAGCGCAAGCAGTACACCAGTTGGTTGACCGTACCATATCCTCCTATTCTTACATCCGTATCACCAGCTTCCCTATACTTAGCCGCACAGCTGTGGCCATATGACTCAATAAACCCCTGAAGAATAAACAACCTGGAAACAAGAATCTACCAAAATCAACTGGGTTACTTCCCATGCCTTTGGAAACCTATAGTCCTCAACTACACCAAGCTGCGTATCACTCTGTTCCTAAATTTTGGTCTCTCATAATTCCGCGAATACAATCACCACTACGTTCTAACTACGTCTCGTCTCGGTTCAACTTACACTCCTCTGCAAGACTACACAATGCCAGTAACTGGGAAAGACCTCCTATTCGAATCAGTCGCAGCGGGCGCGTCAGCTTCTTTACTCCTAACAACCGTCATGACATACATGATATTGGTTCGCTTTGTGAACCGGACACCTTATGACTGGTCTAACCTCGGCCGCGCGGCTTTCAGTCTCTTCTGCGGCACCTGCGCCCTGTATGGACTTATATTCAGGTATGAGGAATGGGGGATACTCCTTGGTCGACTTGAAGTAATGCTAGAGGAAGCTCTGTGAGGAGAAAATGATCTATGTAACCTTATCTTTTAGGTGGTCAATAAAATACTCTCCTATCTAAGACATCTTGGAAAACATGTAAATCCTTGGGTCCTACGAAATTGATTTGTGCTCTTTAGTATTAAGGACTAGCCACTTCATCACGCCGGCATGATACATCGTTATTTACTGTTTCTATTATTATGAGGTAGCCTTTAAGACAATCCAGATGTTTCTCCTAACTTCGAAGTGTAGCCTAGCAAAGTGTTTGTCTAATAGACGTGAGACATAATCTAATAAGAGAACGACGGCTAATTGATATCATTTGCATTAAGGCTACCAGATTTCACAGCTAAGCGAACACGTAAAACATAAGAGGTAACTAGGTGTAGTTATATAAAAGATATAGTTATTTTCTATTGTTGGAAATCAAAACCTAAAGAGTGACAACCCCTATTAGCCAGATATCCAACCACTCCCCCGCTGTGACTCTAATTATACAAGACAAGTTCCTAGAAAAAGCTAAGAATTCAAAACATTCGTCTAAACCCCTTTATGAGAGACCATGGCCCCAGCAGACCTGGTTGGCGATGTTGTCCCGTCCGTAGTTCTTCCCCCAAGGCTCCATACCACAAGCGCCAGCCTGGAGGGTATGGCAGTCCGTATCGATCTTGGCCATCGCCTGGTCGACCTCATCCGCGGCAATCGGGTTTTCGCCTCTCCAGCTGCAAGCGTAAACGATTACACTACCATACTTGGACGCGATGCCCTTCCCGCCGGGGATCTTGTCGCCCGTGTTGGCCCGCGTCTTGAACAGAGACGTGGCCTGCTGGTAGTTGACGCCGTCGAGCTTCGTGTTGGGCAGGCACGAGGTCTGCGGCGAGTCTAGCTCGTCGCGCTTCTCTTCGGATGGCTTCTTGAATTCCTCGAGGAGCGTGTATCCGCTCCGCTTGTGCTCCGTTGCCGTCTTGTTGAACTCTTCGATCAAGGTGTAGCTGCCGCCGCGCCGGGCGACGGGGCCTTCGCCTAGGTCGAGCATGTAGATTCCGTCGGGCTCGCTCTCGGGAATGCGTACTGCGTTGGCAGTAGCGGCGAGGAGGGCGACGACGATGGTGAAACGCATTTTGTAGTTTGTTTTGTTGTTGAGAAGTATTTGGATGAGTATATGAGTTGGGTGTAAAGTAAATGAGATTTGGGACTTGTAAGAGTTGTTGGCGTTCTGTTGATGCTGAGATGAAGTTGGGTTATTGCCGGCGAGACCAAGACCTCTTTATACTCTTCTCGCCGTCCAAGTCTAGAGATATGACTTCTAATTCTTGACATGTTAGATAGTTGGTAACCTTGTCCTCGTGAAGATATTTCGAACCATGATACGTCACCGGCCAAGGCTCAGCTTCTGCTGGTATCATCAATCAGTATCCGTTAAGGAGCGTAATCGAGTTCCATCTGCATAGAGGTTGTCCATTACAATTCCTTCAGGCTGTGAGAATAATAAAGATTGACATAACAGTTAAAATGCATTTTACTAGCAACCAACAGTAACATCCCTGCGATTTAGTATCATGTACGGTTGACCAGATAGAATACTATACCAAAATGAAAAATATTATTACACATTAAACTAAAGTTAGTAATAAGTTACTTGTTACGATTTAAAAAATATTAAATGTATACTTTCAAGTTTTATTACGGTTTATTATAATAAAAATATTTAATTAAATAATATAGTACCTATTTACATAATAAACAAGAGCAACACTATATAAACGGATAGTATGCAACTGCTTTATACCATTAAGTATTTAACTCCGCATACAAATTTATTACTATACACTTGTACCTTACAGCTTATCTCAACCTCCTACCCTTTTTCAAAATTATCGCTTACCTAGTAATATCCAGTATTTAATTTTTTATAATTTTTTATTCAATTAAATTAATTTAAATGACGATATAAAACTTATATATCTTTTTATATATTACTTTTACTCAATCGTATACATTAATTAAAAATTATACGATCACATGCAATTGTTGCAAGGTAAAAAGGTTAGAAACAAGGTTTTTTTATTTTTATTTTTTATTTTTTTATTTTTTTATTTTTTTATTTTTTTATTTTTTTATTTTTTTATTTTTTTATTTTTTTATTTTTTTATTTTTTTTTTATTTTTTTATTTTTTTTAAAATATTACCAAAATACGAGGCTAGCTGATTAACTTGCTAACTAGCCAATTAAATAGCCGTATTAGAAGAGGCTATATAAATATAGAAAAACCGGGATTAAGGAAATAAGGAGATAAAGAAATACTAAAATAAAACTATCGTTAAAAATATCGTTTTTAATTCTTATTATTATATTCGTTTTTATTCATTATTATATATACTACTTGTAAAAATTAATATTTTATATATAGAAAATAATTACGTGTTACTACGTAATTATTCTTACATAATTACATTCCAATAAGCTATTTAATTAATATTGCTTATTTTTAAATATATATTATATATAACGTTATAACGTATATATTTATAAAGGATAATTTTTTTTTCTTATATAAAAATGCAAAATACTGCAATAAATTAAGCTAAATACGTTAACTTGTAGCTAACTACCCTTTTAAGTTAAATTTACAGATTTTTTTTCATTTTAGCACAATACTTTACCTGGTCAACCGTATCATGCATGCAAATACTGGCGGCGCAGCTTAGTGGAACCGGGGCGGCGGGACCGAACAGCTCCTGTAATCGTAGGTCTCCTAATTCAGTAAATTTACCACTTCCAACACCATGTTGATCATAAGCTATTCTAAGTCTCTAATTGTGCACAATACCAAGATTCGAACTTTTTAATCGCCCCAGCTGAGGATCCTTGAAGAAAGAAAATGAAAAAGGGGGTTGGTTAGATATATAGGTTTTACGACTATTCGTCATATCCTATTCTTAGCACGGACATAGTCATGGGATGATACTAATATAGATATTTAGAGCTCTTGCTTGGCTTGGGGCGACTCTGAGGAGATTGTATAAATATATTTTCAAATAAAGACTTCAACTTTGAAGAAGCAGTTTTAAGTGAACTTTCTAGATTCAACCAGTTCAGTCTTTCAGCCCTCAGCTCTAAACTAAACTATCTTTACACTTTATCAAAGTTTATTCCTATCGCCTTTGCCCGCCATGCAAACATACTCTATTATGTTCTTAGGTCTCCTAAGTTTCTTTCAAGGTACCATGGCATCTACCACGGGAACTTATCCAAGAGATATGGTTGAAGGTGTAAGTATCATAACAGCCTTTATGGCCAGAGACTACCTAATGCACGCAACTAACTCGCCACTTACACATAGACTTGCTCAAGAATCGACGGGAGCCCTGGGCAGTGCCAACCACGAGGCAACGGGTTTGATATCGATTATCCACCACAGCAGTGCGACATAGACTATCTCGTAAGGCGATATTCGTAAATTTATGTTTACCACAAGGCTTACAAAATCGATAGTGTACAATGAGCGGGGACCCTTGCTACTGGGACAAAAACGCTCCGAAGGGTCATCAAGTAATTTGTACTTAAACACTTCAGGGAAATCTAGTGTTTGATGGAAATATAGAGAAGTAGTTGGGGATGGGACGGGAGGGTTACTGTTGCTGTTATATATACCTACTACGCTACTTTTTATACGCTACCTTACATTCGTTATTGTTATGAGAGCTATTACCTGCGTTTGTTTCTATATAATTACGTCTCCATTAGTGTTCTGATACGAACTAGAAGTATCAACTTTAAGTCGCTCGAGTTCATTGTCAAATTTAGCCTAGGCAGTTCCATTTGTCTGCTATTGTGCATTTCAACTTTTCAGCGGTATATTATATCTTGATTCTTAGTATATCACAATTCTGATAAAGAAACTTTTATTCAAGGGAAACTAATTGACGGGATTAGACTACTTTATTCCGCATTTATATTGTCATACAGCTCGGAAAACTTACGTTAACTTAAGAGGTATCTGTGGAACTATTTGTCTTTATTTCCTTAGTGGTTAGATCTGGTGTCAGAACCTAAATATGCCTAGGAATGGTTAGGACTAAGAAAATACTATTACATATACGTGTATAAAAAGGAACTCTGTTATTAGAGTCTGTCTATTTAGTGTTGAGGGAAGCTGGCTTACTATGATGTCATATATTAGTGGATTTATGTAGATTTTATATCTATAGGGGTTAGCGAAAGTGTCTGTTGGTAAGGCGTTTCGGAATCCCCCAAGTGCCTTAAGGCTGCATAAAAGCCGCCTGAAGAATTTAATTTCAAGGGAGGAACCAACAAAATATTTCAACCAGTGAGGTTCAAGGGAATTTTTGTAGCCTCGTAGGAGCGTATCTCGAAGTCAGGGGCTGACCCGCCGATCTAAAAGCACTGCCGGCCCCCACACATCCCATTTTCGCTGCTGATCATCTTGAGATATCTTGTAGCAAGTCAGCCACGTGGATACGTAAGGTTTGTACATGGATATAACCCCCTGTTTCCGATTAGAATATAGGTCTAGACTGTTGGTGAGTATGCTGAAGAAACATGATGTCATTCGTAGGGCGTAGACAAGTTTATCATAAGCTATTATAAGATACCCATTTGTGATTGTTGTTAAGACATATCTACCTCCTATACAATCTAATTTATGAAACTAATAGTAACTTATATAAAAGGGCGAGGCTGTTTATAATCCCTGATATGGTAAACTATCGACGATCTGTCTATAAATATCTGTATAAAATTGTATATGTCAATTACCTAGTAGCTAAGCATGTTGGTTAACTATCACGCGTACCTGTCTGCTTCCTTCAGGATAGTATGCTGATCCCGCTATTATCGTAGTAACTAACTAGATAGTGATCGTCGAACCTTGATAGATCAGCATGGCAAAGCTGAGTATTTGGGAATATCTTTCAGCTAATGGCTGATGGTCAAAACCAACATCACAACGCCTCGCGTGTTATTAACTTGAGGTTATGAGTCATCTCATTGACATATCCGGATAGGATGCGAGGTAAACTATGTGTTTTCAATGAAGTACTTGGTAGATCCTATTCTCAGAATTACTTTTTGTAACCAACATCGATGTATGCAAACCTTTGGCTAAGTTTAAACCCTGACTACAGTAGGCACTCCTTATATATATTAGGTTGAGTCCTCAGAACCCTATTTTCATCACATACTTATTATCTACTTGAATTCCGAAACAAACAGTCTTATAATTTATTGCATACTTGACAAGTCCACTATCAAAAACATCACGTAATACACCATGCAGTTTAGCTCGCTTGCTACCCTTCTCGCGGTCTTCGCGGCTGCTACTACCGCGATGCCCAGTATCCCCCATAACGCTGAAGTAGGTTATAAAAAGCACTCTCCTGTCCCAGAACGATGGACTAATATTCCGATAGCGAGGGATGCAGATAGCACGCGATATGCCGACTGCACCTGATGGCTATTTCGATATTCGCGGCAATATTCTCCAGAGTATTGGCGGTGACGGTCAGGTTCTTGCCGAGAGAGAGATCGACGCCAGAGACGCGGAAGACTTGGTCAGGACCGCAGAAGCAAAGAAAGCAAAACGTGAGCTAGGGATGTCGCCTGCCACTACTCTATTAAAGCGTGAGGCATGCTCCCTTAATGCATGTTCTGACAATGCCGACTGCTATCAATGGACCGATGATTCTTTCATACGGTGCAGCAGGTGCATCCTACAGCGGTATTGTATTTCGGGGTACGGGGAAAGATGATGTGTGATAAACTGCTCGTGGGGGTGAGCCGTTTGATCCTGGTATAGGGGATACGGAGGGTTGTTCATTCTATTTTGTTTATTGTATGAGTATTCTCAATCGGTCGTTATACTAGCCCATTCGTTATAGCATGGGGATATGTTTTCCAATATAGGACTTTAGCACATGTAAATTTCCTAACAGTAGTGATACTGTCCGTATACTAACTCATAATGATTCACCTCCTGATCTTGCGCCCCTTAGACAAGAATCTAGAAAAGGGCTCTAAGCCCGAGCATACCTTCGTTGCGAATCCCTATTTTTATGGAACTATGAATGGCGGGTTCGTTAATGCCTCGACGAAAAAGGGGGAGATGCCAAGGCCAGTTGTTCTTAGTTGCATGCCTGTATATAAGGTGATTATTTCAGTAGCGACCGAGATAATACGCTCTAAGCCCTTTATGAGAGAAAATTATAATACTTCTCAAGTATGTAACTCGGATTTGTTCACACTTGTTCTTACAGATGTAAGAGACGTCGCTATATCGATAAATTAAAGAGGTACTTATCATGAGGTGGAGTAAGAAGTATGAGAGTAACGAAGCCTTTCCGCAAGGAACTCTTACCCTAACTATGGAGGCTTGAGTTATACATACTTGAAGGTATCCTTTGTTCTAGATGTTCTATTTAGAATCCCAACAGCATTGAGGTATTGTAGACCTCGAATTACTAGCTGTCTCTACGCTAGCATCCGATCAAGTAAGCCTAACATATCCGTGCAAGAAGAAGTAATACTTTAGAAAGATTCTATATGATGAGCATTTAATATCGATATTATTGGATATAGGGGCCAAGAGAAATCCTGGAACAGGGGCATTTCAGATTAAAGACTCAATCGGCCCAATTCTAAATCCTTCCGAATACACCATACTATTCTCGCCGAATTACCTATTATACTTTCACAAACAAGGCCCATTATATGTTGATCCTAGGTAATAACGGGGTCTTTCGCATATAGAGTCTCATTCAGGAGACCCAGCCAATCAGAATGTTATGAGGCCTATATGTAGGTAGCCGGATAGGTATAGTCTGTGCGCCCGACGATATAAGGAATTCAAGCCGTTCGAAGTTGGAACTCAAATCGGCTTCACCGGAGACATGCAACAACATCACCGAGTAAGAACCGAGGACTCGTGATGCCAAATGCGTCGAACCATCATCGGGCGGTCAGTAAGGTGTAGTTATTCCCACCGGCATACCCTAGAATACGCATGCACTTGATGCACTATGCGACGTGCGATCGATCGACGTCAAGTTACCGATCATAGCCATACTTTGCCGTCTTACATATTTCGGTAAAGCTATTCTATGTATGAGCCTACTAGTTCCTGGGGCACATGCTAAGAGATGATAGGATTGGCAAGGAACTGAGGGGAAGACACAGGGGACTTTACTCGACTAGGGTAGCTCGGATATCGCAATGGTTGCGTCGTCTTGACTTTAAGACTGCCCGCTGAGCAGGGCGAATGTCAATAAACCCCAATGTGGTCTCCGACGTAATAACGCGTAAAACCGTCTGGATGTCTCGGATCTTCCATTAACCAATGATGGATCCGTCCATAGCACTTCGGATTTCGCGAGTCTGACGTCGTTGCCCGCCGTGTATGTTGGATCCTTTCTCTGGATCCTTTGTCCCGAGGGAAATGGGTATTTTACCCCGTCGGGAGACAAAGCCATGCCTCCCTACTTAGCTACCTGGAGCTTTCGATGTCGTATGCACTTCCTAGCAGAGCTGCAACGCTAAACGATTAGAACTGTTATACTTAGCTACGTATCTGCTTGTCCTGAAAGTCTATTTGTGTTTGCCAAGTAGCTAGTCGGGAATTTGATATACTTTACAGTTGGATCCGTTGAATCTTGCGGCTCTAGCTGATGGTGTGTGTGAAACGGTGAATAACTCGGCGTATTTTTGCTGCGGGATTTTCCTCGACCGCTGATATACGGGGTAACCTAGTTGTCTCTGTTCCTGACTTGAGATATCTGTCAGGCACAACCCGCTAAAAAGGAGGTGGAGGAACACACGGGGTCCTTGAGAAAAGTGCTTAGACCGCGAGCTATGGATTACATGAGTCAGCAGAGACAACCTGGCGGGCCTGCCGATGACGATGTCGAGGCTCAGGGAGCTCGTCACTCAAACGGAGCCAATTATACGAGTGAACAGCAAGATGGAGAGCGTTCTGCTCCGGCTGCGCCTACTGGCGAGCACATCAAGTTCGGAGATGCTCGTCTGAATGTGCCGGCTAAAAGCTCGGACTTGAACGAATATGACGCGCTTGATCGGTTCATCACGAACTTCGATGTAGAGCGTCGTGCCAGCCTCGCAAGTGCGATGGGCGGGCGGCGCAAGAAACCAAAAAAATGGTGGCAGTTCTGGAAATCTAGTGAGAGCGAACCAGAGGCAGGATCCGAGCCTACCGACATTGGAAAACCGCCGGATTCATGGCTCGACACAGACATCCGGACCGGTCTAACCAGCGCCCAGGTGGAGGAGCGCCGTAAACGATACGGCTGGAACGAGCTGACGGCCGAAAAGGAAAATATGTTCGCCAAGGTGCTCAGTTACTTCCAAGGACCTATCCTTTATGGTGAGCAAGCTCGTCACCCGTGCCGTCGCTCGTATGAGTATTCTGGAATGTGAACTTAATAGTTGCTCTAGTTATGGAACTTGCGGCTTTACTTGCCGTGGGCCTTGGCGACTGGATTGACTTTGGTGTCATCATCGGCATCCTCTGCCTCAACGCCTTCGTTGGCTTCTATCAGGAAAAACAAGCGGCTGACGTGGTGGCGAGCTTGAAGGGTGATATTGCTATGAAAGCGACTGTTATACGTGACGGCAAGGAAGAGCAAATATTAGCCAGAGAATTGGTTCCAGGTGATATTGTAAGTGTGCCCCTGATCTTTCAGCTGAGATATCATAATTTTTTATAATTCATGTTTCGGATTCATACGGTAACAATAAACGAATCATAACCATAAGCTTACCATACAACCTAAAATAGATAATCATACAAGAAGGACAAACCGTCCCGGGGGATGCTCGATTAATTTGCGACTACTCCAGACCTCATGACTTCGAGCAGTTCAAAGAGCTGAGAAATGAAGACAAGTTTGGGGAGGAGGAAGAAACCAAGAATAACAAGAATAAAGACCAAAAGGCCAAGGATCAAGAGAAGAATAACGAAGACGACTATGAAGAGTCGATTCACTACGGTGAGCCCCTCGTCGCCTGCGACCAGTCAGCCATTACCGGTGAATCCCTCGCCGTGGACAAGTACATGGGCGATATCCTGTATTATACAACCGGCTGCAAGCGAGGAAAAGCATTTGCTATCATGACCACATCAGCCAAGTACTCCTTTGTCGGACGGACCGCAGCTCTAGTCCAAGGGGCCAAAGACCAAGGCCATTTCAAAGCTGTCATGGACAGCATTGGAACGTCGCTATTGGTGCTTGTTATGTTTTGGATTCTCGTCGCCTGGATCGGGGGCTTCTTCCACCACCTTCGAATCGCCACGCCAGATGTCCAAAATCTGCTCCATTATACGTTGGTGCTGCTCATCATCGGAGTCCCCGTCGGTCTTCCCGTGGTCACGACAACAACACTTGCAGTGGGCGCGGCCTATCTAGCGAAGCAAAAGGCTATCGTCCAGAAGCTAACGGCGATCGAATCATTAGCAGTATGTTACTCTTAAATCTTGTATCTGGGATAGATACCTAGGTAGACAGTGTACTAAACACGATACAGGGCGTAAACGTGCTCTGCTCAGACAAGACCGGCACTCTAACAGCTAACAAGCTCAGCATCCGCGAGCCATTCGTCGCCGAAGGCCAAGACGTAAACTGGATGATGGCCGTCGCAGCGCTAGCGAGCTCGCACAACATCGCCTCGCTCGACCCCATAGACAAGGTAACAATCACAACGCTCAAGCGCTACCCCAAAGCCCGCGAGATCCTGCGCGAAGGCTGGGTAACAGACAAATTCACGCCCTTCGACCCGGTCTCCAAGCGCATCACCACCGAGTGCCACCTAGGCAACGACCGGTACATCTGCGCCAAAGGAGCCCCTCGCGCCATCGTCAACCTCGCCAACGTCAGCGACGAGGTGCGCACCATGTACAACCAGAAAGCGCGAGAATTCGCCCTGCGCGGGTTTAGATCGCTCGGCGTAGCGTACAAGAAGAACAACGAACCGTGGGTGCTCCTGGGCTTGCTATCGATGTTCGACCCGCCGCGCGAAGACACGGCGCAGACGATTATCGAAGCGGCGCATCTGGGCGTGCCGGTCAAGATGTTGACGGGCGATGCTATTGCGATTGCGAAGGAGACGTGTAAGATGCTGGGGCTGGGCACGAAGGTGTATAACTCGGAGAAGCTCATACATAGCGGCTTGACGGGGACTGTTCAGCATGACCTGGTGCAGCGCGCTGATGGGTTTGCGGAGGTTTTCCCCGAGCATAAGTATCAGGTTGTTGAGATGTTGCAGCAGCGCGGCTCGCTGACGGCGATGACGGGGGATGGTAGGTTTTGCTCGTGTTACTTGCCCCTTTTCCGGGTACTGATACTAATACTAAACCTGTCGTAGGTGTGAACGATGCGCCGTCCTTGAAGAAGGCCGATTGTGGAATTGCCGTTGAGGGATCATCAGAGGCTGCTCAAGCAGCAGCTGATATTGTCTTCCTGGCTCCAGGTCTCAGTACTATCATCTTGTCAATCAAGACTTCTCGCCAGGTATGTGCCTATCTCATACTCTATCATATACCCCTTTAACTATCTACACCGACGCCATTATTCACAGCCGGTGTGGTGTAAATGGTATAGCCAAAAGTGCCGTGCTAACTCATACAGATCTTCCAAAGGATGAAAGCATACGTACAATACCGTATTGCACTATGCCTCCACCTCGAGATATACCTAACGACATCAATGGTCATCATAAACGAGACCATCCGTCCAGATCTCATCGTGTTCATCGCTCTCTTCGCCGATCTGGCCACCGTCGCCGTCGCATACGACAACGCGCACGTGGAGCCACGCCCCGTAGAATGGCAGCTGAAGAAGATCTGGGTGATCAGCGTGATCCTAGGATCTCTGTTAGCCGCTGGCACTTGGATCATCCGGGGCACCATGTTCCTGACCAACGGAGGCGTAGTGCAGAACTTCGGCTCGATACAAGAAGTCCTATTCCTAGAAGTCGCACTAACCGAGAACTGGCTCATCTTCGTGACCCGCGGCGGCCAGACCTGGCCGTCATGGCAACTCGTCGGCGCGATCCTAGGCGTCGACGCCCTCGCCACCATCTTCGCCCTCTTCGGCTGGCTATCCGGCAGCGGCGGCGGCGTCATGGAGACCACACCGCACACATCCTTCGTCAACTCGCACAACGGCTGGACCGACATCGTGACCGTCGTCGTCGTCTGGGCGTACTCCATCGGCGTGCTGATATTCATCGCGATCGTGTACCTCGCGCTCAACAGCTTCGCGTGGATCAACAACCTCGGGCGCAAGGACCGCAACAAGAAAGACACGCAGATCGAGAATATCATCGGTCATATCAACAAGCTTGCCAGTAAGTTGGGAGTATGTACTTTGCTGCAGATTATGGCTAACCGAACCCCCCCTCCTAGTTGAGCACGAGCCGGACCCAAAGACCGGTCGCGACAAGTACTTCATCGTGGAGAAGTCGGCTGCTGATGAAGAAGATTTATGACCGCGGTTACAAGACAATAATGAATACGGGCTTAATTCTGCACCGTTCCGTTCCTATACGCGCATTATATAAGGATATACTTAACCTTTTCTCTATGTGCGATTAAGAGGGAAACGGGAAGTTAGGATGACATACCATCCCAATAGGTATATCGTCATCTTATAAATAGGAAACGAAGGATCTTGTATTTAAAGCTGTATCTACCATAGCTAGCTAATACGCCTCTGTTGGGGATAATATAGGGCTTAGACTTGAATGCAGATGAAGAAAGGAGTTGGTTGACTTTCCACCCCCCTTTTCCTCATATCGGTAGATACTTTGGCCCTATGAAACACCTTCCCAGGGTTGGTTAGGTCGTATTTGAATCAGCAGTGCTATATTAAAGAAGAAGAAGAAGAAGAAGAAGAAGAAGTAATGCCGCAGAAAATAACGCGTAGTTAATTGAAGATATAAAAAATATGTATGTATCCATAGCTATACACAAACCCCCAACCCTTCGAGACTCGTCGCGCAAGTCCCCCTGTCTACAAGCCCCATGACAAATGCGATAGCCAAAACTTAAGTAGGTAAAATATGCTAAAATGGGTACCCTTTTCCCTTTTATGAAAACGCCGATCTATCCGCGCGCCCAAGTCATGTACACCGAGGTCCAGTCACTTATATATAGGTTATCGACTGTCCAATCGAGAGAACCTCCGGCCCTCATCGCTGCTGCTACCTATAATGGGTTTCGCAGCGCCAATTTTGATGCCGCGCCCCTCTTTCATCGAACCCTCTAAGCTGAGATTACTGGCAGCACTATTGCGTCGGCGATTCCGCTTGTTGTTCTGAACTGAGGGACTAGGCGTTGCAGGGCTAGGTAAATCTCCCACACCGTCGTAACCGCCGGATGAATAAGGTCTATCAGGTGAAGTTAAGGGCGGCGTATTTTCATTGATCGTGGTGATGGGATTGGGATGAACATGAAGACTAGCCATTGCGGCGTTGATAGGTTCTGCCACTTCTAGAGTGAAGTCGGAATGGTTTACGGGATCTTCACGCGCCTCATGATGTACACTCAATGAAGGTTCTCCATTGACCTGGTGTCCATTAGACCCAGAGGCCGCGTCGGATTCGAACGCGTCGCTGTTACGATGTGTGCTAACACCATTTAGTTTTCCATTTCTAGTAATGCTAAGAACAGGATGTAAATATCAACACTATAGGAAACTCACTGTTTGAAAGAATTAGAGGCTGTCAAACTGACACTACGCGCTCGTTGATAGCTTTCAAACTCTTCTAGCGAATGCTCTGCGTCCTTGAAATTCTCTAAAGCGTCAAATACGTGCTGGAAGACTTGAATATCAACGTCGCGAGCCCAGAGAAAGTCAAGGTGTTCATAGTGAGGTATTTCAGTTGCTACAGTCCTATTAGGTAACTCTCGCATCATCACCTCGATGTCAACTAGGGAGTCGCTCCCTCCATACACCAAGACAATGGGAGTCTTAATATTGCGGGTTGGATACTTGGCGACTTTCGTGTACTTGCTCGACGTGTTGATAGAAAGGGGTGTTTGCACATCATCGTCATACATTTGGAACGACTGATTGCGAATGATCTGGAACCAATGGACGACCGACTTCGTGCTAGTAAACGAATACAGGTGTGGATAAGCCGCGAGCTTCTGGCTAACCGAGATGTTTTTGGTCTTCCAGCCAAACAGAAAAGACAAGCCCATGTCGATAAGTTTCATAAACAGAGGTGGGTACAGTATAGACTGCCACATCGTAGCAGATGAGAGAATAGAACGTCGACCAAAGAGAAGGAAGAGGACCTGAGGCGAGGCTTTAATGAGAGCATCGACGATGCCATTATTCAAACCAGCAGGTGACATAGCCGGTGCCAATGCTATGAATACATTGACCTGCTCATTCAATTTAGGATGCACCGCTAAGCTAGCGAACGCTTGCGCCGTGCCCTGGGAGAAGCCAATGTAGGACAAGGACTGCTGCTTTGTGTTCTCTAGGACATAGTTGATCGAGTCTGGGATATCGTGAAAAGCGAACTCATCGATTGAAAAGTTCCAAAACTCAGGCGTAGTAGGGGGGTAGTTGATCGACTTTTTAGAGTACTTGTTCCCACGGTTGTTACCCAGCTAATATCCTATAATTAGTATGTACAATCATATTGTATCGAGATATATCACTGAACGTACCCAAACGTCGAAACCTCTTTCCACCAACACAAAGGGCAGAGACCTCTGGGCGTCGGTGAGGCAAACCCAAACTTCGCTATTCATGAGGAGACCGTGGTGAAGATAAACAACGCGCTTCTTCAGACTAGCGGGTCCGTCGTTGACTTTCATATCTTCTTCGCCCTTCCTCCACGCAAGGCGATGTATTCCAAGCAGGTATCCATCTTTTGTTTGTAGCACATGTTCCTCGGCCGTGTAACCATACATGGCACAGAGGTCAACGAAATCGGAGGCATTTCGAACCGACGTCGAGATTGCTGGATGCAGCGTGTTAGTGTGGGAGAATACTAGGAGGGCAGAAATAAGTCGTACATTTCCTTCTCTGTTCGGCTCTTTTCTGCGCCGGCGAAGTTAACCTGTTAAATAGCCGTCGCGAGGCTCTATAGAAAAGATTTAACAACGAGGATGCTATATTTAGGATGTAAGTATAGGAGAAGCAATAGACAGGATAGTATTTACATACGTAACGCTAATGTTAACACTCGGATAAGGGCCTCGAGCCCGACGAGAAAGAAGGAGCCCACGAGGGCAGAATATTCGGCGCTATATTACGCGTATTAATATCGATATAGATACTGGTCTTCTCACTTATAGAGATACTACTAACATGTCCAATCGACCAAGAAACGGTAGGGGCATTTTGGTTTCGATATGTTTGATATAACAGTACTTAGCTGGAGTAGGGATAGAAGACGTTCGATGCCAGTTTAGCGTTGCGTTATCGCAATGAGCTTCTCATTTTCCTTCTGTCTAGCTAAGTGTCCATCCAAAGTATTACCTCTAAGAGTGAGGAGTTACAATTCTCTAGGGAGATTGGGCGATGTTATGGAAAGAAATAGCTGTCGCGGTGTAGGTAGGGTCTTGGTGATGTCACATGCGAATAGGATTGCAGCAAGCTAAGCTCAAGAAAGACAGACAATCGGCATTTCAATACCCATGACGGTCAGTACCTATCTATAAGAAGAAATAGATGGGAAATTGATGTAAAGATTGAGACTCTAAAATAAATATTAGAAATCTTAGATTTTAAACTTTAAGAAGGCATAATATTGAAATCATAATTAAGGTTCTTCATTTCATTTCAGACCATGGCGATGGAGCTCCTTCCCCTACGTTGTACCAGGTACATTACATACACTAGAGATTCCCTTGCTCTCCCCACTAATGATAACATCAATTGATTGGATAGTTGACCTGGATCGCGGAAAAGGAAAGAATGAACCTCTGCCAACAACATGCCAGCAAAGCTACCCCTGCATCAAAGTTGCATGTGCTAACTCCCGACCTGTCCGCCGAGTGGTCCACCAATCGGTGTCATTGCATTTCTTTAAGCTCGGACCAACTAACTTTTCGCAACTTTCGCGATAGAAACCATCTGATCCGATCTGGTGTGATCTGGTGGAAATTGATTCCTCTACAGCCTCGTTCGGAGATCCCCCACATCTGGTCAATATGCCAAGCTCATGTAAAGAAATAAGTATGCGCGGACCTACTCATAGCGCCACTATGCCTCTCAGCCTATGTGGACTCTGCTGACAGCCTACTGACTACAGGAGCTGCACTAGCGGAATGCCTGCAGGAGTCGGAGTGCGTGATGGTACAGCGGCATACCGCAGCCGAATGTCTACGCTCACCGCTGTCCGAGACCCTCCCGACAAAGTGTCAACAGCTGAAGAAGGGCTTCGGCGAGTGTAGAAGAGGCATGATCGATATGCGCAAGCGGTTCCGCGGGAACCAACCCATCACCTTCAAGAGCCTCGAAACGACCGAGCAGTCGGGAGAAGGATATCAGCTTTATGCCGGAAGATCCGCTTTCGCCGGCTCTGTGCGTAAAACCGACGGGAACGAGCCTGAGCCCAAGGATTGGCGAGAATTGGAGAATGAAAAGTACCGAAAAGAACAGGAGTCGCAAAAGAAATAAAATAAGATGTACCACACAAAAGATTGGGCGGACATATCACAGCAAGCATTGGACGGCGTTGAGGTTGGAATTAGCATATCTGAGCGTGTCAAAACCGGTTGCTTATTATCTCCAGGCGTGGCTTGCAATTGGTCAACTCTGCTCAAACAGTAAAATTCATATGGCATGGTGTTATCTCTCAGCCTTATTCCCTACGATCCGAACGCAATCCTGAGTCTATCTTTACATAGTCTCTGGGTATCCTGGTTCCACTGACATAGGCAAATACTCAGTTAGCGTCTTGAGCTCGGTTTTTTGTGTCTAGCAGGTATTCACACAACACTATCATCTGCTCTATATATCACACAGATATACCCGACCTTATACCCGATCCTCTTGGGGAGGTTCGAAGGCTGCTAGTCATAAGACCGAGATGACTTAGTCGGCCGTAACGCTTCTAACTTCAAAATGGCTTAAAATCGTCACATGTGCAATTACCTAAGCGTCACGCCCCTTTATAATGAGACAAGGGTCCGCTAGATCGGCCTTGGCAAAAATTCAAAGACTCCATAACGAATTTTCATCTCTATGCTCATTTTCGCCCCTTCATACCGCGTAACGTCGTACATTGTATGACGATACGTGTAAAAACTTCTATAGCCCCTTAGCTATGGTAGTTATGCATTGTCTATCAGTAGACTCATTTTGAAGCTGCCTATGTAGAATTAAATGTCTAACAGGTTATTTACTACGTACCCCGTATTAGACTTCCTATCCGGATGGACGTGAATTATACATTCGTGAACCCTTACCTAGGCGGCTATTCAACGACGTCATACGCGTCCCGACCTACTTAGTACTAAACCCTCAATGGGTCGTCCAGAGCCGTTACCGTCCCGGCCGCAGCGTCGACGTATAACTACCGCGAGCACCATCTTCACGATATTGCTCATAGCGTTACTCTGCTACACCCGTTATAGCGAACAACTACTGCCCATAGTGCCAACAATAATGACGCAAGACGCCCAATCCCAATCTCATGTCTCCCTCACGAAACCAACCCTCCTCGCTTCCTTACCTTCCTCCGCTCTACCCAGACCCCACGGCGGCTCTGACTCGCCTCGCCTGATCATGATCGGTGATGTACACGGGCAGCTCAATGCACTAGACGCGCTACTCGCCAAAGTCGGGTACTCGCGCGCGCGAGGCGACACGGTTATCTTCACGGGGGATATGGTGAACAAGGGCCCGGACAGCGGGGGTGTAGTAGACCGTGCCGTGGAGATAGGCGCATACAGCGTGCGCGGTAACCACGAGGACCGCGTGTTACGAGCATGGGCTGAAATGCAGGCCGATGCAAATACAGACACGGATACGGATACGGACTCGGATACAGAAATAGACGAACAAGCGGAAGGGGGCGCGGAGGTAGAAGGGAAGAAGAAGAAGAAGAAACACGGGCATAAGCACAAACATAAGGGTAAGAAGGAAGACCGCAAAACGGCAAAGAGCCTCACTTCAGCCCAACGCTCCTGGCTCGCCGCGCGGCCCGTCATCCTGCGCGTCGGCACCATATCTCCGTATTACGGGGACGTGGTAGTCGTACACGGGGGCCTAGTCCCCGGCGTAGCGCTCGAGAAGCAAGACCCGCAAGTAGTCATGAACATACGGACCATCATCACGCCATCCTCTTTCTCGCCCGAATCCCTCCTCGATCCCCTAGATCCGTCCATCGACTCCTCTTCGCACCCACACCTAAAGCCGAGCGAAGGCCGCGAAGGACACCCTTGGTCCAAGGTATGGAACGCGCTGGAGAAAGCGAAGCGGAAGAAGGGCCGCCACGGGACGGCAACAACGACCGTAGTCTACGGCCACGACGCCAAGACCGGTCTTAGTATACGGCGGTACGCGTTCGGACTAGATAGTAATTGTGCGCGCGGCGGGGAGTTAACAGCGCTTGTATTCGAGTCCACTCTCTCTTCCACCAGTGTCTCCAACCCCCCAACCAGCAGCAATAACAACGACGCAGACGAAGACGAAGACGCAGAAATATCCGCATCCGAAAAGCTCGAGCAAGCCAAACACGGCATAAAGCACCGACTCGTCAGCGTCGCCTGTCGACTTCAGTAATTAACTCAAAGAAAAAATATAGCGGGACGAGAACCAGGGCGAGGAAGAAGCCCAGGATAAGTAAGATGAGTAGGAGTAGGCCTATAATGGTAAAGAGGAAGGTGAATAGAGAGATCCAGAAGGCTATGGATAGAATACCCATTGCGTCCGTGGTCGGTCGGGCTTATATTGGATCCCTTAGATCGGGGCTATTTGGCTAGAAAGATGACGATGGCAGTGGTGCAGTGGGCGGTGGGATGATCTCGTTGGGAGATCATACCTAACCTAACATCTCTGCATATTTATAATGCATGGCGGTGGCGTTTCTGCGTTTGTTTACCACTATGTATACCAATTTGCATACATTATTATACCTACCTTCCTTAGGCAGGTATCCAATACCAGCAAAGTACTTAATAAAAAGATATCCTGACTGGTTATATTTTCCATAGTATTCCATACAACATCATCATACGTCAATTGCAAGCATTGGTTTAACCCTCTAAATTTTGATTTTCGACTATGGACTTCATAGTAGAAATCTGCCGGTCCTATATTCGCCTAAGCAGATCCCTTACAACTGAATTTGTTATTACCCCGGAAGCGAAAGAGGCCGAATTCATTATGCATTCTAGAAACTCCTAAACAGCCGATTTCTCAATACACAATTGCCATGTGCCCCCCTTTTTTTCCCTTATCGGTGACATGATTTACGCCGAGATCTTCTTCTTGATGATGTCCTTGAGGGTGTCGGCGTCGGCGGCGAACTTGCTAATACCCTCACGTAGCTTCTCGACGGCCATTTGCTCCTCGTTAAAGTCGAAGCGGAAGAGCGGTTCGTCGTTAATGTAGGTCTTCTTGGCGATGTCGAGCGAGGCGGCGCCAGAGGCATCGAGCTTCTTGGGGACGGCGGCGGTCGAGTTCAGGAGCTCTTCGAGCAGGTTAGGCTATAGGGGTGTTAGAATTATCATATTTAGGTATATGATCAAAAAGTAGTCACGTACAGAGATGGTCAGGTAGTCACAGCCAGCAAGCTCGGTGATCTCGCCAGTGTTTCGGAAAGAAGCACCCATGACGATGGTCTTGTAGCCGAACTTCTTGTAGTAGTTGAAGATAGCCTGGACGGACTTGACACCGGGATCCTCCTCCTTGGAGTACTCCTTCTTCGTCGCGGCCTTGTACCAGTCAAGGATACGGCCGACGAAGGGAGAGATGAGGAAAGCGCCAGCCTCAGCGGCGGCAATAGCCTGGACGAGCGAGAACATGAGGGTCAGGTTGCAGTTGATACCGTGATCACGCTGTAGGATCTCGGCGGCCTTGATACCCTCCCATGTCGACGCAACCTTGATCAGAATGCGGTCCTTGGAGATACCTTGCTCCTTGTATAGCTATATAATACATTTATGTTAGTACCACTATCTTAAAAACAGCATTTATTAACATATAGTGGAGACGTACGTCGATGATGTGTAGGGCCTTCTCAACCGAAGCCTTGGTGTCGAAGGAAAAGCGAGCGTCGACCTCAGTCGAGACCTTGCCGGGGATGATCTTTAGGATTTCCTTGCCAAACTCAACTAGGAGTCGGTCAAGAGCAGCATCAACTTGGCTGTCGATATCACCACCCTTTCCCTTAGCGTATTCTACAGCAGCGTCGATCAATTTGGCGTATTCGGCCTTCTTGGACGCGGCGAGAATGAGAGAGGGGTTGGTGGTAGCATCTTGCGGCTTGTACTTTCCGATAGCTGAAGGTTGTTGTTAGCATTGCTACAAGAAGGATAAGGTTATACCAGTTTGACCCGCTCGCTATTGTCGCAAGTCGGGTTCATAATGTCATAATGCGGGATATACTAACTTGCAAAGTCACCTAATACGAATACGTCAGTTAGTGCCACCGCGTCTTTATCTAGGGGTAGAGAATTGATGTAGCTTACCAGAGTCGCAGACGACGACCTAATTGACGAAAACATGTACAAATTAGCCAATTGCTAACTATAAAGCGAGAAAACACGATATTTGTTTTCCGCGCTCACGGAGGTAGTACTGCAGATGAGCTAGATCCTCCATCTCGAACAATAAAAACTCACGATGGAGGGGTAAAGTTGATTGAGGGGTAAATTGAACTCACTGTGCCGGTGCTCTTCAACTGGTCGAGAGCGTTAGACATTTTGTATTAGTGTTACGGGAAACTTCGAGCTAAGATGTATGCGATGAAGCGATCGTATTGTGAGCAACGCAATACGAACTGGTTGCAAACGTAGTTGTAGTTGTTTGAAGATGAGACAATAGGTTCAATTATTGTTGGGGACAGTCGGGATGTCCCTATTACTTTATGTACTATTATTATTATTATTTGCCCGCGATGGCGATGGTGGGGCATTATCAATGGGACAGGCGTCATATGTCCACAGTACTATGCACTACCTACGACGTAGGCTACATCTATACTAGTTCGTATGTAGCCTTCCGTACCTAGAAAATTATCAAAGCACCTGATTTCTGTCGTGGATTTTTCTTTCCTCTTCGACAAGTTCTACCTAAGCTCTTTCTTACTTCCGTACCTAAATCTACTCCGACCCCTCCGGCCGTTCCATTTCGGCTGATTCATCCAATAGGTCGCGCTCGCCTTACCGTCAGCCACCAACCAACCCACTTATACCTATGTAAGTCCTAAGACATCAAGGTGGCGTTGTACATGGTCTAACCATGCTGCTCTACTATTGTAAATTATAATTAAGTCTACATACTTCAGAGAAAGTTGACAGCGTAGTAGAATTTACAGTTACTAAGTTATTAGAATGGATTGTTAAGCAGATATTGGATAACCGAACTCTTCCTAACAAACCAACCACGTTCAGTCGCTTGCCGATGATAAGTATTTGGTCCTTAGTCCTTCGCTGATAATACACTAAGTACCGACCTACAATAAGTCCACCCGCATACGGCACGTCTAAGTTACGTATGTATTACTGTGAGCCTCAGATAGTCTTGTACATTAGCGAGGGTCCTTACTCAGCCAACCATATGGACATATCGACGTCGTTGCCTCCTCCACGTGGGGTCTTGATCCGCTATTGGGATATCCCACATTCTCAGCGTTTTGCTTCTCTCCGCCAAGACAAACTTCACGACAAATAGTGCCTCATATATGTTGGAGGTCTCTCTGATCTTTAACCCGTCTATCCTATTGGTTCTATGGTAATTCTTCTTTTGTTACTAGTGTCGTTATTGCATGCCAACTCAATCATCCATACGTTATATATCTTCACTTACTATATAATTATGAGAGCAGTTTCTTAAAGCTGTTGCCTCATAAATTGACGGATGTACTGCCAGATCCTTGGCAAGGGGATTATGTTCTCCCGTTCACTTTATAAGATGACCGATCTTCGGCGCTCACTGTTTTTATATGCCTCATATAAGTATTTCAATAAGAAGTAAAAATTTCTAAGCGATAGCAAATGACTACGAAAATTACCACGTAGCACAAAAACTTAGGTAACCATTAGATCTATTAAATGTCTAGGTGGTCATAGAACCAACTCAAACCGAGACCTAATACTTGTATGAGGAACAAAGTATCTAAAAGACAATTCGCATCCATTATTCCTAAGCATAGGACGTGATTTTAAAGGATTTTATATCTACACGCTCGTGTGATGCTTTTATACTTGGCTATAGACTATACGTGCTATTTTGCTCCATATTCTACGATGTAGCTTTTTTTGTCTTCCCCATGCCATGCAAATATGCTGAAGAGACCCGATAATGACTAAAGAAAACCAGTCCAACCCAAGACGGAAAAGGGGCAAGGTGGTATTATTTAGTCCTCGGTAATGTCACCATACTCCCACATACCCAAGCGGTCCGCTTTGGCCTGAGACTCAACCTCGCGTAGCTTCTTCAGTACTTCCTCAGAAGTACGTCCACGCTCCCATGCCTTCAACTTCTTGGGTACAAGCGCGTGACCGTTTGCCACGACGTCCTTGTTAATGGAGTCTGTAAATGTGCTGCTCGGCTTCTTCTCGTCGAACAGAGTGATATAACTCAAACCTTCCTTCTGATCCACGAAGTCGAAACTGGCCACTAGTTTTCGTCCATCTGTGACTTCGGCAATGTAGTTTAGCGCGTCATTGAAGTAGTCAGGGGCAGTAGGCAGCTGAATGAACGAGAGTGCGGCGTCGGTGGCTTGTGCCTTGAGTTTCTGCGTCGTGAACTGCGGCTGGTCAAGTGCTCGGAGGCTAGACCAGGGAAGCTTCTCGCTGTTGCCATAATCTATATAGACAACTTCGGCAACCTTAGCAGCCCTGTCATTTGACCGCACCCGTGCACGGTACCATTGACCATCAGCTGTGAACTTAGCCGCCACGAATTCGCCGGTCTTGGGGGGATTGGCAAGGGGTTTATTGTTCTTGTAGTCAATATGGAACTTTTTGAACTCGTTCATTAGAATTTCTAGAGCGGAAGTTCCCTTTCCAACTTCTTGAATCTTGATTCTCCCGTTTGCATCAATGTTGGTGACGACTATCTCCCGGTAATCGGAAGCTTGCTTATCCGTGGGCGCAGCGTCATTTGAAGCTTCTACATTAGTAGTCTCTTCTTCAACCTCTTCGTCTTGTGACGGATCCCAGTCCTGCCAGATGCCTTTACGGCCTTCCTTTGCACGTTTCTCGGCAGCAAAAAGCTCAGTGGCATTACCGGCTTTCTCCGCTGAGTATTGATGGACAGACGCAAGACCTTCCTCTACTAACACCTTGGCAAAACTCTCGCGGTTAAGATAGAGGTCGCCAATGAACCCACCAACTTTGTCAATGTCGTGAATATCGATTTCACAGTCACGCTGGTTGCACCGGCGGTTGGCAAGATCTAATGCTTCTTGCCCAAAGGGTTCGCCCTTCTCTTGAGGTAAACGAGGTGCTCGAGGAGCACGAACGCCAGCAAGCACCATAGTGAGCTTGACTCCTTCTCGAGGAATGATGATGGTGAACCTTGAGCCAGCTTTGCAGAAATCGACTACCGCGGGTACCTTCTTTTGACGTTGAAGAGTTGAAAGCTGAATCTTGGCCTTCTGGACAGACTCTGAAACATCGACATATGACTTAGCTTTTGATGCCTTTCCGGACCACATACCCTTCTTCTCTTCTTTCGCCTTTTCTTGCGCCGCAAGTAACTCATCGTAGTTCGGGGCTCTATCGGTGTCATCCTTACGGTGTCGAATAACGGAACACCAGCCATCTTGAACTAGTTGAAGGTTGATATTCTTGCCTTTCTCAGTGACAGTAGCTACGTCACGTGCCTCGAAGTCGTCGCTAGCAGGTCGATGTCCGTCGATAGATACTTTTACGTGTTTTCCAATTAGTTTCTTTCGAAGGTATTCCTTTGCCTCGTCTCTGAAAGGGGCTTCGGAAGGCTCGTTAGCCCTGGGCCCCCGAACACTGCTAAGGTTGATTCGCCTCTCGGCACCGTTCTTAGTACGAACAAATATCGCGTCCGCCCCTTGGATTTTCGAGACAATCATATCGGATGAACTACCACCCTCGGTTTTGGCCACGTGGTCCTTGTGAAGGCGTAATTTGGCCGCCTGGGCTTTCTTTTCAGCTGCTCTCAAAGCTGCCATCTTCGGACCGAGTAAAGTAGAGTGGAAGTCATTGCATCTTGCAAGTCCGTCGGCAAGCAAGAATTCTGCGATACTACCACGAGGATGCAAAATGGAGGCAATGAGTTGTCCTTGCGGGCTGGTACCAACTATTTCGACCTTGACATCGCGCTGAAGAAGTCTTTGTTCGACGTATTGTCGCGCTTCGTTTCCGAACTCCTCCGCGGGTTGAGCCTGGCCAGTCGACTGGTTAACTCTCTCTGTAGAGGGTGCGCGGATGCCGGCAACAAGCGTCATAACCTGTAGGTGCTTCTTGTCAGACAACTTTAGGCGCACAAGTAGGCGATCACCGCTTAGAACGCGTTCGACAACTCCGTCGATACTTTTGCCCTTCCATTCGTCGATATCAAGACCGCTTATATCGTTTTGGACTTCGATTATCCCGCCAATGCCTTCCCAAAGCCCCTTTCCCTCGGCCTTGGCTTCTGCTTCTAGGGCACGAAGAGTTTCAAGTCGTTGCAAAACTTCTTCAGACTCTTCTTTACGGCCGGCATCTTCTCTGACCTTGAGCCAGCCGGCCTTGACCAATTCGTCCGGCAGTTTGGTCCCCTCTTTGAGCTGGGCAACACCGTATTCTCTTCCAGACGTAGGGATGGTATAGAGAATAGAGCATTGGACAACCTTGCCAACGACTAGCTTCCTCAGGTAATCCCGGGACTGGAAGGCGAAGGGTTCGTCGCCATCTCTCTTGAGATGCGGGCCGGTAACGAAGGCTAAAGAAAAAATGCGCTCCGCATTCGGGTTACTCTGGCTAGTCAGCACTAGAGTGTCGCCGCTCAGGACCGATTTCACGTTAGCAAAGAACTGTTTCGCCATTTTGCTAGCTAGGAGACGGTTAAGTTAATTAAGGATGAGGGTAAGAGGAAAAGGAATCCAGGGAATTCCTGCAATCTGTCTAAATAGTCAGCAAAATAGTTGAATACTTGTATTGGTCAGTCGCTTAGTAGCGTGCGTTGTAGAGGTCTCCGAGGCAACACTAGTTGCGTGGATATAAAAGGGGTGAAGAAACATGACGATGTATGTAAAATTACACGTCCTAGTCTAGAGTGACTAAGGAGATATGAGCTCCCAATTATAGCTCTCTATAAAGCCACATAGTTGTATTGACAATCATCATGTAGAATTGCAGTTTTGTACAACATTTCGTATGGCGTAAAAAGGCTAACGTCTTTCCCGGAATATTTACACATTATAGGTACTGAACTGCGAACTTTCATAGTCGTCGACGAAGCTAAGTGACGACTTATGGGAAAGAAGAGAGCAACCCAATGTCGTGACAAGTGGCATCTCACTAAGACTTTGGTGGGCCACGTGTTTGAAGTTACATGTTCATGTTCATGTTCATGCATGCTGGCAGCTTGTCATAATTTGGAGTGAAACGGGAAATGGCATAAAGATCTGAGATTGTACACTGTTCGGCCATGTACGATAATCAAACCGAGTGTTTCGGCAAGTGGCATAGACACCGCCATTCTCACTTGATTGGTATTGAAGGTGCAATGTTAGAGTTAGGGGTAAGGGATGGAAGTTTGTGTTGATGAGGTATTCGAAAGTTGAATTCAAGAAGGGACGTCATTAGACTTACCCAAGTGTCGGAGGTAAATATGCCTCGAAGTTTAAGTTAAGTAAAGAGAGTTAGAGCATTCGTGGTCGAGTATGACTAGGTAGGTAAGAAGCCAATACATTCAGAAAGCAAGCGTTGACTTTAAGCTCAAAATGCATATGTCGTGTGCGCTTTGGATTTTGACAACTTTCATCAATTTGTGGGGAAGGCCAAGTCTCTTGAACCAAGTTCTGACTCGTTGAAAGCTGAAGGACCAGTCGAGGCCAAGTCCAGGGGTTATGGGGGGTTGCCCTTAAGCGAGAAGATCGCTGAAATGATGCGGCAACTGGCGGGGGATGAAGATCTAGGAAACGGGGCAGACGGGATCGGTCTTTTCCCCATCTGCCCCTCCTTTGTTTAAGATAGGTATGAGCGGGGTACTTACTATTCAATCTCGATGCGTTTTAATAAGACAGGTACCTAATAGACGAGAGAGGTAGGAAAGTATAGGGCAGTGAAAATTCCTGGAAACAGCAGGCGTAGTGTAGAGTACGAAAGAATTGAAGGGGCTTGGATCAGGGGTTCAATTAGTTCATTATTCCCTAAATAGTACCAAGTTATCTAAGTCCCATGGCAGTCAAGGGTATGGAGGGGTAGCAAACGAAAGACGCCAACTACTTTAGTAGCTCAGGTACACGATCTACATTTATAGATGCTCGCAATCAAGATGATCGAAGTTACTGTTGCAAGTTGCATAGACGCCTAATAGACAAATCTTTATTGATGGCTTAAATTTTCATTCTCAATTGCTAAAGATTGTATTTTTAAAAACCTATGATCGACTATATCGTTCAAATTTATTCAACTATACTGAATTTCGTCACTAGGTTTCATACCATTTGGCACATGTTTAGTTCGAGATTCCAATAACACCTAGCAAGGATTACGTTAGTTATATTGTTAATCATGAGAAGTAACATATCTTATAATAACTTACCGCAAGCGGGTCGAGGACCGGCGTTACCAGTCTTAAGGGACTCCTCGTTACCTCCCTTGCCGAGGTCATCAGTGCCACCGTGGAACACGACAGTTCGCTTCACCTCGAATTAGTATATGCAATAATATAACGGCAAAAGTATTATGTCACTTACGCCAATGATGCTCTCGGGGCCGATCAGCTTAACAAGCGAGTCCTCAATAGAGCCCTTAGCGTTACCTTGAGCGTCAGTCACAACGTTGCCTAGGTCACCAACGTGACGAGTCTCGTCGGTACGGTCGCCATGAGTCTTGTTGTGGGGGTTGACTATATTGAAAGTCAGTCGTTTCATTTCCGCTTAGAACCCTTTATATCTCTAAGAGGGTGACATCACGTACAGTGAGGGCCCGCAGACGTGCAACCGTTGGTGTTGTCACCGAAGGTGTGGATGTGGAAGCCACGCTTGGCGTTGGGGTCGTGGCCGGTGACGTCCCATGAGATGGTGGTAGGGGCAGACTCGGAGGCCTGTTCGAAGGTGACGGTTCCAGTAACCTTGGAGTCACCACGGACGACAGCGACTAGAGTTATACATTCTTGTCAGCAATGACTCGGGCCGTCATATAGGGCTGAACTAAAAAGGCACGCGGTAGGGGTTTCCGCAGGCAAATCTAGTAGAAGGAGGGCTCGTATGATCCCAATGGTTCGGTCTGACTTAGCAGATGGCTTCCCATTGTGTCCAACAAGGTGTCCATTCATCACAGCCTTGGTGTACGGCAGGGACTACTAGTTGACGAAATGCGCGCAATCGTGCTCATGCAGCCATCCTGAATCCGGAAATGATGGAATTGATAGTAGTTTAAATAACGGAGACTCTTCCACATACCAGCTTTGACCATTTTGAATACTTTTGCTTCGGTTTTGGGTTGTTTAAGGCTAGAATTCTAGTACAAGCGATGATGTTTGTCGATTTTTTAGGAGAGGGGGAAAAGAAGAGGGGGGAGCTTCTCAAGGTCTAATTTGTACTGAAGAGGAGAGGGGATCTCGGAAAGCCACTCCTAAGCCCGGCCGGCCTATCCTTAGGTACCTTTCCACCCACCATTTTATGTTAGGTAGGTACTTTACTTACATAAACAGTTTCACTACGAAAAGAACCTTACTGTCTTCCGTTCAGGTAGCACAAAGCACGCTATCTCGAGACTGGAGTTACATAAATTGGATACCTCGTACTGCTCTTACATGATGTACTGGCAGACTGGTAAGGTGGGGGGTTTCTCATAGCGTGCCCTGCATGGAAATGTTGCCCCGCTTCGCGTCATTGGCGTCATATTTGGATGTGTGATGCTTACAAATGATATCATTTTTCCGTCAAGAAGCTCGGTTTTATTATTAAGTTCGGACTTTATCCAAGTCGCACTAAGTCGCAACCCGTTACCAGTTATCTTAGACTAGGTCGTCTTAGGTAGTTTCAATCCGAGTCAACCACGCGCGCCACAGCTTATGGCTTGTGTTATTCAACTTATAAAACATAATATATAACGGTCAAGTTTCACAAATATATTTATATACTTGAAGATATAAGCTGTAGCGCGCATGGCTGAACTGACTTGGTTTAAGGCTAGTTACTGGAGATAACCTCGAAGTTCGGATGCGGCTTCCCGGCGTTAAAGACTTTATGGTTGCTTGAGTTCATCTTTGTGTGCGTCTCGTTGGCCTGGTGGGCGCAAGGACCGTGGGGCATCTCCGAGCCTCCAACTATTGTACAGAAAATATTTGCTTACGGTAAAGACATCGGGCAGCGCGTCGTCCTGGTACTCATAAGCTCCTCTACGGTAGGGAGATAATGTTCGTTACAGCACCTTATTTTATAGGCGACCATGGATGCATAGTGAGATGCGTGCTGATTTAGACGTGTCTCGAGGTATTCGTTCTATCCTCAGAAACAATAGCCTCTTCAAACGCGTGGATCATTCTATCGTAGAGCCTGTCTATAGCTTCAGGCGAGTCGTTAGTCCCCGTCCAAATTAACCCATCCTGTAGAGGAAATAGAATTTGGCGTATATTTTCCGCAAGTGGCTTAAGAGAGTGGAATAAGGGAGTAAATTCCTCCAAAATATTCCGAAAGCTATCCTGATCCATGTCAAGGGACTTTTGTACAGCTAGTTTGTCCCAGTCTCCATTGCTCCATTGTCGAAGCCTACTTGTCTCAGGGGGATTCTCTGCATGGTTTGTTACGATTGCCCACAGGAAGACATAGAGGAAAGACTCTAGGTCGTGCCGATAAGTATGACATTCACTCTTCAATACGCCAATAGCCATAAATGGTCTGGTGCCGGTAATTCCTAGCTCTGTTTCCGATCCCTCCGAGAGCTCTGTCGCGGAATCGAGGTCTATCAGGATCCCCTTCGGCTTTCCTTCATCTTGGCCATCTAGAATGATCATATTTCCCGGTGATATATCTTGATGAAGAATCTTGGCGTCATAATAGAGCGATCGATGACACTTGATAGCATCGCGAAACACTTGAAGCAACTCTAATAGAGACTGAAAGGTGTGAAGGGGTCTGCCGGCAGGGGAAGTAACGAGGTAGGTAAGAACACGATTTTGAAAAAATTTGTCAGTTTCTTCTGTATGTTCGATAAGTCCGTTGACATTACAAGTGGTGTCCGATCGTTCCTTTTCAATACTTCTCTGTATAGTAAATTTTCTGTGTGTTCTCCACCGGAGACCTCGACGCAGAGATGCTGTACTTTCAATTTCTTTGTAATAATCAAGGGAAACGGCACCCCAGACGCATTCCTTCTGGGCTAGCTTTAGAAGCTCGTCCTCCGGACGCTCCCTGGCCCAACGCCATTTGAACTTCAAGACATAATTCCATCGACTCGAATCAAATATTATAGCCCGGTAGCAAGTTGTGCCGGTGCCAATAAGGCCTTCACGGGACGCGATTGGTCGACTTTCGAGATAAAGCTTTCCTAAAGCCTCAAGGACAATATAGCTGCCGTCCTTGTCTGACTCAATGATGTCAAGTTTCCCCAAGTCCTGATCCGTCATATGCTGGTAACTGAGAATAATAAAGAGAAATTGGATAAAATCTTTCCGGATATCGAATACGTCACTACAATATAAGCCAGATCGATCAAAAACCCAAAGTTCGATCAGCGAACCGCGTATGTAGAAGCCATGTAAGAAGAGTCGCGTAGGCTGACTGGCAAATACCTGGTGTGCCGACCGGCAAAGATCTAATAGACCGTCCTGATAACAAACGTAGCCACAGCGGTAAAACTGGCCAATAACCTGAACATGGTCCCATCTCATCTGTACGTTAGAGATCGACGAGGTGGACATGATCAAGAGAAGACGTGCATTTTCGACAGCACTCTCTTGTTCAAGTACTACATTGCCGCTAGATACGTGCCACGAGCCTCGAGTACCGTCAGGCTCCCGCGATACATAGTTGGAAAACCATTGTAGGAAAGTATCGGGTGTTGGGGCAGTTGATGGAACAGCATAGCGGCCCATAACTCTTCCGGCTGTCTGAATTTCGGATAAAGCATCTTGATGGACATATTGAAATTTGCCGAAATATTTTTTGTTAAATCCACTCATGGGGCCGTGCATACGGGCGTCTATGTTGTGAAGGATGCGCTCGTCCGTCACTGTGGCCGGTGAAGCTGGCGGATGATCTGCCGCCAAGTGATTCTCCATAACCAATAGAACACATCTAACGCCAAGTGCTACACAACTTCAACAGGTATTGGTGGTTTGATATTACAATATTTCTAGTGCATAGTGTAAATGGTGGTGGTTGAAGTTGAGGTTGAGGATATCCAGGTACGCTTGAATAACGCCCTTAAGAGCTGCCTCAAGATTTGTGTAACATAGCTGATAGGTACCTACTAATGAGATACCAAAAAGAAGTCATATTCATAATGTTTCTAGCAATTTAATTAATTATATTGAAATCATATTAAATATGTTAAATAATAATAATAGTTAAACTGAATGACCTTTTAGTTATATGGTTTCTTTAAGAGGAAGTAATAAAACTGCCTCGCTGCGGCTTACACAGCCGGGTAGGCTTGCGCTGCCGATACTACGGATGCGATATGATCATAAAAGACGAAGGCTTAGGTAGTTCACACGGAGTAACGTTTAATTGGGGTGTGAATTCCTCGATATGTAGTAGTGATACTTGAGTATGGGGTTCTAGACTCTTGAGAATAATCCCAAACTTTTCCATCTACATAAATAAGCAGCTTATGTCGCGTGGTAGCAAACGAAGGATGGCTGGGGGCCATGACGACATGTTTGATGCTGTCGAAAGTTCTCTGCGGTGCAGCGGTGCAACGCCGCGGCTGTAATGCACTCCAGAGGCAAAGCTACACGCTTATTTCTTCGAGATTGACCGTAACATTAATGTTAGGGTGTTACGGTATCACTCCGCCGTAGGTTTGAAGAACGAGAAGGTTTAAGTCAACCTTTTAGCTTCAGAGCATTCTCCAATTCAAGAGATAATGTGGGCTTCTCGGATATCGGTTGATTCCGGTTGGCGGGAGAACCTACGTAGAGAGGCTCGATAAATTTAGATCACCAGTTTCAGCCCTATGACTACCTACCTAGGTACCTATACATAACGCGGTTCTAACAATTGGTCGTAGAATGGGACTTGTCATATCAAATACCTACAAATATATTTCACACGCGGTGGAGGTTAGTACTGTCTTCTATCCTCCCGTGACGTGTAGGGAAGATGAAAGAGGATCTTGGCGGCGGACGGATGCGATATGGCAAGGAAGACGTGGCAGCGTACCACTGGAAGTGCTGCCCGTTATAACTAACCGCATAGTACCAAGCCGGTTCGGATGTCGCAATGGTACGTTTGACCTCAGTGTAACTGGTGTATGAAGAAATAATTACCTCTGGTTGACTTGGTGTTTCGCGTTCGACAGACGACCTAATAATTACTACTCGTAGTGATACTGTTCGTATAGTAACTCGTGATAATTCCTCTCATGGGAGACAAGTTTCACATTATTGACCGACTCTTCGGAATTAGCTAAATACTACTGTGATTGATAGCTGCAAGTAGCAGGTGGTTTATTATCCCCTCAAAAACCTAAACAAGACTGGGTAGTAAACATTCGTTACTTTTAGGCAGTAATTATGGGATGTGTCCAGTGAATTTGCGAATAGACTGAAGTGATGATCTTATCCCTCCGGTCGTATTGATGGAGGTGATTGGTCAGTTGCCGAGCTGCCAATTGTTAACACAGTGCTACGCTCGTTCCATTCCGCATGTACTTATCATAAGTCATATATTGCACGTGGATAGATCGTGGGGTTTCCTACTAGTGTCAACTAATATACTTCATAGCTCCTCGAGTTAGATATAAGCAGATCATCTGCATTTATAAGAACGACTAGTAAATACCTTATATTAGATTAATAGTAATGCAAATTTGATAGAAGCTCTTTTCGAACAAGGGAGTTAAATTAGCACACTTTTAAAGACTGAATGAAGTCTTGAAGGATTGAGAGTATCTGAGAAAGGAACACACTGTGACAGGGTATGGGTATGTAAAAGGTATCCCTTTACTCTTATTATCAGCTAGTTAATAGTTACATGCATACTCCATAGGTAGCTTTTCCGACGTAGCTGCTCGAGGCTTTCTTTCATTAGTAGATATAGACTAGAGGTTTACAGATGATTTCAAATTTCAGAACAATGGAAATGTAATTATCTACGTATTTTTCGGCAGTGGTGTTGCACAGCCTTCTTAAAAGCCTCCATATTCAGATGCACAGTTGTGGCTTAGTTTCATTGCGGCAGGAGGGTCTAAGGTAAGGTTCGATATTGTTTGTGGAGGGGAACCACTAGGAGCTGGGAGGGGTCCGCTTTAAGGTTGCCGTTGATTTTCACGGGTCCACCACCGGACCACGCTTTTACCGACCCTTCAAAAAAGGAAAGCGAACAGCTGGAGAACGGCCCCCATACACTTCAATTCAGCCCAGCCCACCCTCAGGTAACTCAAATGTTCTTCCATCAAACATCTATTCACATTCCCTTACATTGGCGCACACATAGAATGGTCATGGTCGTCTTGACCAATTTTTGGCTTCGCAATCCCTTCCTAGTCACTACGACTTTTGCTTAGCCTATATCATTATAATTCCATTTCTTATATCCGCTACGGGCTTTATCACCAACTCCGGTTTCTATTACGCCAGAATCCTACCCAGGGAAGGTTTTACGACGTCAACGGCCTGACGATTAAACTTCCCGACCCTTCAATCTGCTGTCTTGTAACCTACTTGCCAGATTAATCTAGACGGTTATCGCATTTTATCTAGTGAAAACATTCGTGCCGAATACTTCCCACTTGCATCGTCTAGTGTCTTTTTAATTCCCCGAAGACGAACTTTGTTGTGAGCTTCCTCTGAAACCAGGACCTATGGGGATGCGAATTGTCGAATATCAAATACAATAGAGTTCTAGTTTACCGATGCCCATCCATGCGACAACATTCTATCAGTCTATTCGTTAATACCCAATATCTCCACCCTGCGGTCGGCCGTTGCGCAACAACCTAGTTGCCGTAACTCAATATGTCATTTCGAGACAACGACCAGCGCCGGTATGGTCATATCCCTCCTGTACAGTACCCCGTCGCAAATCAGTCTTCACAAGACCCGTCAAACTATCCGAACCGACGGTCAAGCTTCAACAACGGCGACGATTCTGGGGGGTTTACTTCTCCCGTAGCTCGTCCAAGCTATCAGCCAACCTTGAATACGAATGTCGCAGGGCTCGCAGGCCGCGATGAGCTGTTCCTAGCTAGCCCGTCCGATTCCAATAGGCCTAACTATGGCAATTCAAATGTCGCCATGGCAGGTTACCAGCATCAGTACCAGCCTCAATCACCACCAACGCCATCAACGTACAACCCTCAAGCCTTTGCTCGATCTCAGTCTACCTCGCTACCGTACCTACCGCATCCATCTCACAGGTGGGCTCCACCAAATGCGCTGCCCGCTCCATATAGTCCTTCAAGCGCGACGCCTAATAACTTCACACCTGCTCCGTATAATCCTGCCGCATATTCTGGAGCGCCAGTACCTCAGCGCCAAGTGACCTATGCTGGATATACTAATAACAATAATAGCAACGGTCAATCTTATGGCTCGCCGCCGTTGAACCAGTCGCCCTACTTCCAATCCCAACCTCTATATGCTGCTCCCACCCAACCGAGGCACACCTCTACTCCACCGACCACTTATACTGCAAGCTACGGTCAAACGCCTTATAGCTCGGCATACCCACCTACTACAAACACAATAGCTTCGACTCTCACCACTAGTTACGATTCTTCGCAAGGACGTTACACTACGAGCTATCCAAACGACGGTGCAAGCCCGCAAGCTACGTTTTACTCATCCGACTCGTCCGCATCTTCCCAGACACCGTACCCGACCCATTCAGAGATACCTGTAGGGCCGAACTACTCTGCCAACGATCCTCATTCGTTTTTGAACCGTACATCTAGGTCAAATTCAGCAGCATCGCCACTACCTTCGCCCCCTGTTCATTCGCAACTATCAACTGGTTTGGCGCGTCATCCGACTAACGCGCCATTGCCTAGTCGTCCGGTCGACGATGTCGCCGAAGAGCAGTATCCATCTAATGGCGCTCATGCTCCTGGTATAGCACAGGAATACGCCACACAAAATAGCATTATGCAGGATATCGAAGCCGAGCTCGGGAGGAGAAATGGTTCAATTCATGGTCGTCCCACAGCTTTTGATCAACGCAACGGCGCCTTGGCTGATGGCGATCTACAACATCTCCGTCGGTTAACGTCCAACGCGAGCTACCATTCAACTGCCACCACGATAACGAACCAAGAAGAACCGTCTGGGGTAAACCGATACTCCTCCAACGCGTCGACGTTGAATAGGAATCACTCAACCAACCCATATGCCTATGAAGATTATGACGGAGATGAAAGCGATCCGGAGGGCGCAGCCGGGGCTTGGGCATTGCAGCAGGCGGAAGAGGATGATCGTCGATTTAGTTCAGTAAGCGGGACGTTATCCTATTTCAATCCGCCGGAAGCACCCACACAACCTACTCTCCCTACTCATAAAGAAGAGCCAAGCAGCGATAGTGACTATGCTGGAATGGATTTGGGCCTCATGGGTGGAGGTTATGCCGGGAACCTAGCGTATGACAACAATCTCGGCTCGCCGCCTGCTTCCGAAACGACACCGGGGGATTTGCAAGCTTTGCCGACCCCCCGCAGCAACCATACATCTCAAAGGAGCCATGGGAGTAATAAATATCCGGTTTTCGAGCAGGCTGAGGTGGACTATGAGGGTACTGGTGGCCTACAGAAACCTGCTGCTCACCGTTTGAGCTTCGATGAGGGGGAAGAGCGCGTTTCCCTCCACTCAAGGCAAAGTGGTAGCGAGTCTCCTATAAAAGAAGACTATCCGGACATGTTTTACCATCCTGGCCTATCGAATCGTCCTCTCCCGGCTATTCCTGCCAGCTCGGACAGCAGTTCAATGCTATCTATTCAATCACCTACTAAAGCTGGATATCAACATGGATACTCCCTCAGTGTAGATTCACCTCCATATTCTGGACCAGATGCTCTATATGGACAAAATGCGCAACAGCTTCAAGTTGAGAGGTCTATCTCGTTATCTAGTCATAGCACCTCACCACACGTCCAGCCACCGGGTCGGTCGAAGACTGACGCCACCGAGGAGCGTAACGCGCGGTTGAGGCACGTGAGACAGCAACAACAGCTGGCGGCTCAGCAAGGATTGCCGTATGAGGGTTATGAAACAGGGACAACTTCATCGATAAATTACGACGTAATTACCCTGCCTAGCGGTCGGCGTCGAAATTTCCAACCAGAAAAATTCACAATAGTTGATGTTCGTTCTTGCACGGAGCCATGGGCTTTGAGTGGCATTGCTAAATGGGTTCGTGAGATGGCTGAGGGTGAACCCGACCTAAAAAGGAAGACTCTCGAAGACGGTCTTGTTAGACTATTCTGCCTGAAGGTCCCCACGATGAACGTTGCAGACGCCGAGACTCTGAGTGCCCAAGTTACCGACTCGATGTTGGAAGCTGGTATCCTTGTCCCGGAAGAAGAGTGGCTCAAGTTTGGGCCTGGTTCTATATCCGGTGTATTATGGCAGTTAACCGGTTCAGGTTGTTACGCGCCAAAGCTTCACGAATATGATGATGATATAACGGGACATGAAGTACCAGCACGGTGCTACTCATACCATTGTACCAGGACGCTTAAGAAGGCCAACTTAGATGACCTTATGTCTAATGGCGTTAAAACAGTTGACTGGGCGTCATTTTATAACATGACGACGGAGGGTACAGAAAACAAGTCGAAGAAGGAGATCTCACGACAAAATGTTCTCCACGAAATCGTTACTTCAGAGGAAGTATACATGGACCGCCTTGATGTTCTCCGTGTTCTATACCGAGACCGGCTTCTCCAAATTCAGCCTAGGATTATTGCTGAAAGTAAGATCGAGAAATTCGTTAACGACGTTTTTGGCAAGGCCGATGCGGTCCAGGAGGTCAACATGGATCATTTATTAGCACAATTGAAGTACCGACAAAAAGAGCAAGGTCCTTGGATAGTAGGCTTCAGCGACATCTTCAGAGAATGGGTTCGAAAAGCCAAAACTGCGTATGTCGATTATGCTTCCTCCTTTCCTTATGCACGGTATCGAGTGAAGAAAGAGGCGGAGAAAAACTTCCTATTCAAGCAATTTCTCGAAGAGAACCGAGCGCACCCTCGGTCGCAGCGTCTTGATTGGACCAGCTACTTAAAAGATCCTATTACACGCCTACAAAGATACTCCCTCCTCCTAGAGACAGTATTAAAGTATATGGTACAAGAGTGTGAAGAAAAGTCGAATCTTAAGAGGGCTATTGAAGAAGTTAAGTCTATGACCCTTGAATGCGACGCGAAAGTGGACGAGATGCAGAAGAAGGTGACGATGATCGAGTTAGACCAGATGTTGGTTCTTCGACCGGGTTTCCATGCCGATCTCCACTTAGATCACCTAGAACTTATCCTTCAGGGCGATCTTCAGAGGATGGGTTCCAAGGGTATGCGATGGGTCGACACGCACGCTTTGTTGTTTGACCATTACTTGATCCTCGCCAAATTAGTCATATCAAAAGATGGTAGGCAAGATAGGAAATACGATGTGTCGAAAGAAGTGAGTATTTCTCCACTTAGAATAATTAGCATTTGTTAATGTTTTTAGCCTATCCCCATGCCTTTATTATTCCTCGAAAGCAGCCAAGACGACCCAGTCTCTAAGCAAAAGGGAATTACTGCTCCGTTAACGCGAGCAGCAAATTCCGCCTCCGATACCAAGCTTAATAAAGTAACGTCAAACGGCACCGAGCGGCCGGGCCTGGACCATATAGTCACGACTTCGTCTATCGGCCCTGGAACTGTCACTAGGCTAGCGCCCGGCAGCTCAGGGGATGCTGAAGGAAAGATACTCTATCCTTTCCGTGTTAAACATCTAGGGCACGAAGTATATACTCTATTCGCACAGTCGGCTCAGACGCGGCAGGATTGGTGTGACAGGATTATTGAGGCCAAGACCCGTCATGCTAAGGCACTACATGCTCAAAACGCCGAACCATTCCGGTTACGCGTGATGGCCGATAGTGCTTTTGCCTACGATCCAATCGCAGCCATCGGCAAGTATGTTGGTGGTGTGCATATACGTGGAACTCCCCTTGATAGAGCCATTCGGGAGGTTGAAAAGACGTACGGATCCGGTCGCGGCCCTCCTCCAATCTCTCGAGCAGGAGTTAATTGTGCGACTGGTTTCTCTGCCTTTGGTAAGAATATGGTCGCTGTAGGCACGGACGCGGGTGTGTGTGTGTCGGAAGCTAGTGATCAACGGCACTGGAATAAGGTAAAATCTATATATGCGTACGTCTTATACTATTTACTAACTATCTTCCTAGACGGTTACAGCCAACCGAGTCACGCAAATCGCGGTCCTTGAAGAATTTTCCGTTGTTCTCGTATTGTCCGACAGAAATCTTATATCTTACCCTCTGGATGTGATATCACCCCCATCCAATTTTCCCGCTCTAGCGAATGATAGCCACCGTCGGTCTCCCCAAAGGCTTGCAAAAGATGTATCGTTCTTTGCTACGGCTCGTATGAAAGACCGGATGCTGGTGTTCTACAAGAAGAAGGAAAGTTTACATACTACCTTCAAGGTGCTCGAGCCGGTGTTCCAAAAGGCGACGGAAAAGAAAGCGCGCTTCTTTGGTGGAAGCCGAAAGGCTGGCGTGGGCGTGACGGAGAGTTTCCGAGATTATGACGAGTTCTTTTTCCCTACGGAATGCTACTCACTCAACATTTTCCACACGTACATTGCCGTTTCGACGGCTAGAGGTTTCGAGCTTTTAACTCTCGACAAGAAGATACCTATGTCGATTCCTGATGTCAAGCAACCCGCTATTGCCGACATTGCTTACCGCATTAAGGAACAACGACCTCTAGGCATGTTCCGCCTGAATGACCAGGAATTTCTCCTGGCGTACGAGGACTGCGCTGTATACGTAGACAAGTATGGCGATGTTAGTCGTAGCGTCATTATGGAATATTCAGGAAAGCAGAAGAAAGCAAGGGGTGCCACAATGTACGGGCAATACTTATTACTATTTAATGAGGATTATGTCGAGGTGCGCAATGCCGAGAATGGTCGGCTGCGCCAGATTATTGCCGGACGGGACGTGAGGGTTCTAGACTATGGCGTTCGGGGTCCAACGGGGGGCTCGTCTAGCGCGGATGGGTCAAGTCCATTTCCTAGCGACGACAACGGGCCTGAATCAAACGGCACGGTCAAGATCTGCATGGCGCACCCAGAGGTTTCGGGTCAGCAGATCGTTCTAGAGATGTTACTCAACAGCGGGCATTGAGAGATATCACGAGTCGCACGCTTTGGTTATGACCAGCATCGCATGGACACAGTGTAGGGTTCGGTTGGTATAGGGAGTTGCATATTTGTTTCTGTGGCACGGCTACACGCATGCGAATGTTTTTTCAAATGGATATCCGGCTAAACCAATGGCCAAGTTTCCTTTTCTCTCCTTCTAACTACTCGAAGACGGCCTAGATGATGAGCCATTGTGATGATGGCTAGGGCGAAATATCGTTAGTAAAAGCTCTAGAGTACGGCGCTGTGCGGCCCACGGTTATTCAGCCGTTTTCGAGTCTTGCGTGGCTCTATTTTTCTATTTATGAAAGAGGTGGACTCGAAGCTACCCTTGGTAATAGGGTAATCCGTAGACATTACTGCTACAATTCTGATATACCCCTTTTGATGGCATAATTTCTATTGCAATGTATTTGCTTATTTCTCAGTTCTTAAATTTAATTTATGCTCGCTCAGGTGATTTAGATAGTTAAAAATTCACATGTATGAGTGCCTACCAAGTAGGATTGTATTAATAGACAATTTCCAAGCTGGCTGTCGATAATGTAGTCGACTCTATCATGGATAAAATCGTTCTTCTAATTCCCCCTCACTTGAGCAACGTATCTAAAGCATCCGCTATGGGATAGGGGTCCTCATTAACTATGAAAATAACCAACACAGCGTGTAATACTGAAGAGTACGACTTATAATATGCTAAGAAATCCTCCAGAAGTCCGTTTAGTATGATTACCTGATATGAAGACGTATTTAATGAATGACGAATAAGGGGTTACCCACAAACCCATAACCAGACGCTTCGACTACCCCTTTATCCTCGAACCCCTCCAGTTGTCAACTAAATCTTAAAGGAGCGTACAGTAGAATACAAGTCCAAAGCCGCCTAGATAGCCAGATAGTTCTCTCTCTCACCCTACAACTTACCCCCAACATCAACCCACCCCCTCTCAGCAGCAGTAGCCTCGCCATTCCACCGCACCCGCATCGTCGTCGGCACAGGTGAATACGTGCTCTGATCAGGCGTCATATACACCCTCAAACCAGTCCACTCGTCGCCACCGCCCCGCACAGCCTTCCGCCCAGCCTGTCCCCGCCACTCCTTAAACTCAAGGCTCTTGCACTCGCCCCGCGGGCCCGGCGCACGCTGTAAACCGGGTAATCGCAATAACACCTTGAACGCAGCCGCGAGAGCGACCCGCGTCAGCCCCTCGCCTAGGCATTTATGCGGCCCGGAGCCCCAGGGCAGGTACGTGGTTACCGGGCGGTCGAGACGCAGGGACTCGGGGGCGGGGAAGGCGGTGGCGTCGTGGGACGCGGTTACTAGGTCGATTATGGCGCGTTGGGTTGGGAGGAGGGTGTATGTCCGGGTGGAGGAGGGGCGGGAGGATGGGGGGTTCGGGATGGGGGATGGGCTTGTTGGGGAGGTTGGGTTGGCGAGGCAGGGGGTGTCGTCGGTGATGGTTTGCGCGCGGCTGGTGGGCGGGATGGTGCGTGCTACTACGACGGTGCCGCGGAGGCGGATTCCTTCTAGGAGGCTGGGTTTGGTTAGTTGGTGTTGGGGGAATATAACTTTTATATATGTGTTTCGAGATAGGGGGGAGGAACTTACTAATGCATCAACTTATCGTCAGCTTCGGCTGTGTCTTCGTGTGCTAAGCGATATAATTCGGGCAGATGTTCGCTCCCTGTTCCTAGGAAGTAATCTAGACACTGCGAGAGCAGGCCTGACATGATTGTGGCTCCGGCAGCGCTATTAGATCTAGGGTTAGTATGATGTGTTGCTATCAAAGCTTACTTCCGTTGCGATATTCAGTGTAGTTCCAGACAAAAGTAGCTCACCTAATAGGCATAACAGTCCCCGCAATACACTCCTCAACCGTCTTCCCCTTCTCCATCATACGGGAAAGCAACTGTCGCCCATAATGCGGGAGCCCGGGCCAGTCATCTTTACCCCCAGCATTCGACTTATCCTTCCCAGCAGATATAAAGCCCAACCGTGCCGCCATTCCGGTAACCCAGCCGGTCTTCGCGTCTGCTTCAGCCTCCAGATGTACAAGTTTCTCTAGCCCCAAGGCAAGTTCGCGTGACAGAGTCCGCAGTTTGAAGGAATTAGCTGGGTCGCTGTCGAAAAATACGGCGGAGAACATGGCTGATAATAGTCCGTATAGCTCGTGCTCTGTGTAGATGCCGTGGGGCGAGGTCTCCGCCGTTTTAATCGGTAGTCCGAAAAACTCGGCAACAAAACGTGTGTTTAGCGGGATAATGACATCTCGGACAACGTCAACTTCGAAATTTTTTGTCGACCCCGGTGCTATGGTGGGACTAGGTGGTAAGGCCCGGCCGGCTTTCTTGAGCAGATTCTTCGTAGTCTGATCGAAGAAATGCTTAATCTCGGCTTCCCACTCCTTAGGTTGGTAGAGACATTTAGCGACGTGGTCCCGACTATGCTGGTTGGCGGTGCCGTCACCTGCTAGACAGAAGTCTTTCGCGAAGGTCTTCCCTGGTGGGCTGACGAGATAGGATATACCTTCACCCCAGGGAACGTAGAAGTCCTTGTTGTTACTAAGCACCTGGCTAACGGCCTTGTGGGATTTGATGACCACTGGATCTAGTTCCCGCGTGGGCTTTTCCCACTGTGGTAATAAAAGTTAGTATTAGTTGCATTAGAAAGGGGTATGACCAAAAAAACCTATTCTCGATTGATGGGAAAGGAAATCTAAGGGGGAAATCATCTTACCGAATATAACTCAGATGTGCCAAGAGCTTCATGTATGACCTTATTCTCCTTCGGTACAACGAAAGGGAAATGTGCATGGATGCTGTTGCGTGCGAAGTGGAATGGGAACGCGCGGAATATTAACTTGTGCATCACTTGCCCCTGGTCCACTTTCAAGTCGAAGTTGGCTTCATTGAAACTAAAAGACGCTCAGCTTCACTTCTCACTGAGAGGGGTAGCATCATACATACCCCCAGTTTGTCAAGTTAGAGGGAGTGTAATCGGTAGTATAGAAGCGATCTCCGCGAACGAGCGCCACGGCATCGGAAAGGATGGCGCGGCTCGTGGTGATATTTACGCAGAGTCCACTGCCGGACATAGGCGGCTTGGGCTTCTCAGCTACGACTGTGACCAGTGAGTGCTTATTCATTCAAATAGGAGGGTTAAGGGTCTGCGAATGTCCTAGAATAGGGGAAAGGGGTTTCTCAATGCACGTACGCCCTGGATATAACTCAACCGCGTCAGGCGAGTCGTAAAGTGACATTAACTTTCCCGCGACCGTAGGGTCTGGGTTGATATCTTCGAAAGCGTCATGCTTCTTCAGGCCAAAATGCTGCCGGAATTCGTTAAGCGTGGCAACGTGCCATTCCCGTGCTTGAGTGATTCCAAGAATTTCGATAACTCGAAATGCGCTTGGGACCTGGTTCGCTCCAAACGCGCCAGCGACATCTTCGATAGAAGCGGTTAGGATATCGACGAGGTCGTCATCAGAGTAAGTCCCATCATCACCTCGGTTGAGACCGGCGAAATCTCGCTCATCCGGATTGTTGGGGATGCCGCGCCGGGATCTTGCTAAGGCTTGCAATACCTCGTCAACGCTCGCTTTGGCAGGATCCGCGCCGTTGAGTATTTTACGGAAGTCATCAGTTACCCATTTCTCGTCACGCGCCGATAGGGCGCTGTGCCATCTATAAATAAGATTGAACTCGACGGAAACTTGGTTGCCTGTGGCCTCTGGGGCTGGTGAACTGTTGAATATGTTCTTCTTCTCTTGCGTCCGTGGGTCTAGGTCCCATGTAGTACCGGAGCGGTTCACATTCAGTATCGTTCGGACGTAGTCCTTAAGGATGATGTTGACATAGAGCCCGCAGGTAATGAGCCGCCCTGTCTGGAACAAGTCGTTATCGTATTTCTCCCAGGCCTCCAAATTGCCACTTTCGCTAGTAGCCGCCGGCTTGGTGAAGCGACCGTTCTCATTAATCCTGATAGGTGTTAGCATTTCTTAGTTATTATATAAGATTTTAGTTAACATCGATAGGTGGAGAGTCTTACCCTGCTAGCTGAGTTACAACATAGTTGTGAAATCGATTGAACATCTACTAGCAGTTATTAGTATTAACTTCCTAAAGTGAAGTTAAGAGCCGCGGGAGTTTATAGTTTTAAAATCGATTATCGGGTACATTATTGATCCTCCAAAACAATCTCTCAAAATGAATATATGTACGCTTTCTAGGAATGGTTGATAGAGGGTGGGAAATTCAGGGGCACTAACGATCAAAAACACTCCTACTCCAGGAGGAAATCCAAGAAGATTCTTCGACGAAAAACAGTCCGGCTTAAGTAGCCCATCTTTGAAAGTTCGCATGGCCTTTTGCTCTTCAGAATTACGACCATACAATGGTGAAAGATCGAGATACGACGACGTCAAGTTAACATTTGCGTCTCGTGAGTCCTTTACTCGACAATTAGATATCGGCTAAGACCAAGAGAGACTATATGTTTAGATAACTTACTGTCTGGAAGACATCGTGAGTAATGATTGTAGCAAGGTAGAACAGCACACTAGATATCTTGTTTGGATGCTCGCGGAACGATACTTCATCCCTGACCATGATACTGTCGTAAATAAGACCCGGGTCTGGCAAGTTAGGCCCCTGGAATACCTTAGCAGGGGTCGTCCGTGTGTAGCGTGTGTTGGCGGCTCCCATAGCAGGAGCCTCGAGGTTATTATAGGAGCCGTTTGCTGTACGGTAGCAAGCATCTCTAGCTGAAATCTGAGCAGGGGGGTGCTCAAGCGAGTCCCAGAGCGTGTTGACGAAAGCATCAGTAGCTTGTTTACCTTCCCGAGAATTAGGGGGTAGTTTAGCCAGCAAGGTGACAATACGCTCCTGCAAAAACTCGTTGTCATCCTCTTCGCCGGAAACTGTAGCATCTAAGACATCTTTCAACGTCTTGTAGTCTTCAACACTCAAGTGTTGCAAATCCTGAAGAAGGCCAGTCTCTTTGGATGTGTCATCATTCCCCGGAGTGAACTGATATTTGGGAAGAGGTCCAAGGGCCCTGGTAATAACTTGGATAGCTTGGGCAAAGGGAGAAGACATGATTTGAGTATTAGAAGAGGCTACATTGGAGGTTACTGGTATCACGGAGGGGGATATGAACTCCCTTGTCCACTTATACAGGGAGAATCTATGGGATGCCCGTTGGGGGTCAGCATTTCTCGGCCGATTCAGCTTCATCCTGACAGGCCTTGCCAATATAGCTATAGTATGAAGTCGTCATTATCATGTGGAAGGCTGGTAAGTCACATTACACGCGGTAGGTTGGTGGACACAGTGAAATGCGAGAACAAATAGTAAAGCATCTAAATCTAGCACGGTGTACATAAAATAAGTAGAAGAAATGCAACATAACTACCAACTAAATACAAATGATTAGAGCAAACAAGGCTGGTGTAACACATGATGCGTCGATGATAGGCCTATAATAAGAGACATAAATGCGACTTTACCTATAAATACTAAGACAACCAGCATTAAGTAAGCAATACGACATCAGCCTACTTAACAAATGTCTCCCAGATATAACACTTATCACACTATTCAAGATGAGGCAGCTTGACGACTAAGGTTTTGGCATAAGAAGCATATATATCATATGATTTGAAGCTGCAAGCCACGATCCTCTAACTATGCGACTATATGTAAGTCTTATCACATCGACTATCAACGCCTTTAGGCCAAGCAGCCATCGTAAGTAGCTTCCTACAGTCTCCTGGGCGCATGGTTCCTCTAAATGATATATGAGAGAATTACTATCATACCTAACCCAAACTAGACTGTTTCCTCGAAAGGCCGGGATAGCGTCGTCGGTATCATGCAGCCAACCGTCAAAATCATATGTATGTCTCCTTTGCTAATGTACCTAGGTACCTTGGTAGGAGGTAACTAAGTATTTCTTAGAGCTGCGTTGAGACTTAAATGTCTCGAATGAGCCTATCAAATAACTATCTATATTAAGATGCATTTTCTGTGTGACTACTATTCCACATTTATGTTGCTATGAGATTTCACATTATTGTACTTAGTATCTTTTTTAGTTCCCCCTTTTCTCACATAAGAGTCTAATAAGTGTGAAGACGGTCCGGACCGACGCTTGGCCCTATACCCCTCCATTTACGCGCAAGAAAATCGAGAATTGCGTGCGTAAGCGAATACCTATTTTATTCGATATCGACTTCTCCATAGAAACAAGGTGGCGATGTACAAGCTGCTAGTCTAATGCAAGGTCATATATCATCAACTGAAGACTTTAATCGGACTTCACATATAGTATCACTATTCCCTGGGCTGGTTTTACAAAGTCGAATTGCAAAATATATCTGTTTAAGGCACGGAGATCACTTTACACTTCGCAGGGTATTTGAAATAACTAAAATGCAACTCAGTGCGAGCAAATAGTCTTAATCTTTAAAGTAACTGCTACTTCGTGATTCGTTTAGTAAGGCTTAGTTGAGTCGAATTATAACCCCAATTTTGAGTAGCTGCATTTTATGAGATCCTTCATAAGACGATATATAGGCACGTAACTGACATGTCAGCATTCCTTGGGCGTCGTAAGTTTTGTCTATTCACTAATCCTAAATGAAATTCGGCACCGAGAAACTAGAACACCTTTATCAAAGATCCTAATTCTAAAATAGCATGAGCTAAGCTGTCAAGAAACTGCCTCAATAACCAAACTTAGAAAAAACCGAATGATAGGTCAATATTATTGCCAACTTAACCATCCTTGTAACTGATAATATGCATACGTAGTTGATCTGGTTCATTTAGTTCCTTTCTTAAAGACCTCGTGTAGTTTTATTACCTTGCGGTGTTCTCAAGTATTTCAGCCAAGGTAGCAACAATAATCGTATGAAAATATAACAATAATGTACCTAGCAACACCAATGTATTTACAAGTATACATCTAGCAGCTCATACCCTTTATAATTTGGGCAGCGTAATCAGCATAAAACTATTAGAAGGGCCTCAAGATAACAATCAAAAGTTCACTAGATACACTATCAAGTATTGCCAATATCTATGTAGGTACAACTTGGCTGCAATCCAAGTCACGCCTAATAAGAACAAACCTCACACCCCACCTAGACAAATTATTACTACGCGTACTAGAGGAACTTCCTTTTTACTATACTCATTTATATACTCTCTCCTTTCATGAATCACGACGTGTTGAAATATTATCGAGTCATATAAATAATGGTATACCTTCGGTACTCACGTGACAATGGCGACATACTGGGTGAGTATTGCGAATACTATAACCGTTGGTAATCAGTTCATGCGGATCCCAATGCCCCTCCTAAAGGCGATTACGTATCCGGTTCAATTAAAGATGAAGTTCAGTTGTTACAATATTTGTTGTAGAAGATATGAGCGAGGAACATAGAATCAAGTCCGTGGCTGTTGTTGGCGCGGGTGCGGGAGGTGTGTATAGCTGTCATCTTTAAGACTCTTATAACTATCAGGTATGCGTACCATTATCTGACATAAACTCATATATATAATAGGGGCTATTGCAGCGGCAGCATTAAAAGCTGAAAACTATTTTGAACGGATTCGGGTATTTGAGAGGCGAGAGACGCCTGGGGGAACGTGGTACTTATGTCTTTCATATACATCACCCAATAAGCACGTCTGCTTACAACCTGTAGGATTTACGACTCGGACCCGACGCCCGCATTAGAGGTGCATCCGGGAAAGTTACCTCCCGATGTCGATCCGCCGCTGGAGATCCCGAAGGAGCTCCCTCAGATCACACCACCTAACCAGCAAGAGAGGTTTTCCAAGACGCCTATCTACAATTCTTTAACGTGGGAACTCGACTCTAGTCTTTGATTGGATATAGGAGTCAACATGTTAACACCGGATTAGAACCAATGTTCCCGATATTGCCATGTGCTTCTCCGATAGGAGGTTCGCCTACGGGCCCTTCCCGCCGCATCATGTTCCCAAGCAGTATATCGAGAGTTATTTCTCGCTCCACAAAACGGACTCGCTGCTGAGTCTGAATACTACCGTCGAGGACATCACCAAAGTGAAGCCCGATTCGGAAGACGGTCCCGAAAGGTGGAAATTGACCCTCCGGAAGTACGACCCGTCTCGTCACGTTGACGTCTGGTGGGAAGAGACATTTGACGCCGTGATCCTAGCAAACGGGCACTACTCCGTGCCCTACGTATGTTACACACTCACTTATAAACCACCCCTCCCCCTCCCCCTCCCCCAGAACCATCTCCTCTAACAAACACAGATCCCCCACGTAAAAGGCCTCCAAGAATACGCCCAAAAACACCCCACCCGCATCACCCACTCAAAGTCCTACCGCTCGCCCCTCCCCTACACCGGCCAACGCGTCCTCATAATCGGCAACTCCGCATCCGGCCACGACCTAACCACCGAACTAGCCACCGTAGCCCGCCAACCCGTCTTCCAATCGCGTCGCTCCAAGTCCCGCTGGGACGGCCCCACGCCGCCCCCAGGCATCGCGTGGAAGCCCGTGATATCGGAGTACGACGCCTCGGACGGGAGCATCCTATTCGCGGACGGGACGCGGCTGACAGACGTCGACGCCGTGATCTACGCCACCGGATACAACGCGTCCTTCCCGTTCTGGAACGCCGCCGCGAATAGCAATGCAGGCTTGCCGCTGTGGGATTACGCCAGCGGCAAGCTCGTCGGGAACTACTGGCACACGTTCTTCCGCGGGCACCCGACGCTCGGCATCATCGGCGTCCCGCGGGTCCTAACGTTCCGCAGTTTCGAGTACCAAGCCATCGCTCTGGCGCGGCTATTCGCCAGACGCAACGCGATCCCGCTGCCGCCGGCAGCCGAGCAAGAGCGCTGGGAGCGGGAGGGGAGGCGGTTCCACGATATCAATTGGGAGCGGGGGGAGACGGCGGAGTGGCTGGAGGGGTTGTTCCGGATCGCGGGGCTGGGTACGCTGCGGGGAGATGGCAGGGTGCCGCCGCCGTTGACTAGGGAGGTTGTTTGGGCGATTGAGCATTTGAGGAAGTATCCGGAGCCCGGGAAGGGGAAAGAAGGGGATGAGGATGGGGATGGGGATGCAGAGGGAGATAAAGAGGGAAAGGAGAATGACTCGGCTATAGAGGTTAGGAATGATCAGACGAGTATCCAGGACGATGGATGGGTATTGGTTGATAGGCGACATAAAGATTTATTAGGATTCTTATGATAGAGTCATCGAGATTGAGCAACGGATTGCATATAAGTACCTACATAGCCCGCTAGGATTCCGAGATCATATATTTCTGCGTAACTTTCCTTCAAGATTGAAATCATGATACGGAATATGGAGTTTGTGTTCAGGCGTGTTGTTCGATCTATACTCCAAATTGACTATCTAATTTCCTACATTCATCTTGCGACATTATTCTTAAATAAACAAGATAACGCTACTAGATACGTATTTTACAATGTATGCCCTAGACCGAAACTTTGAAATAATACTCCCGTGAAGGAATGTCCTCATGTACGCTTAACCCATCCTAATAACGCCGTCCTGCTATCCCAATGAAATACCCAACATACTGCCAAAAAAATAATTGAGCTCAGGTGAGATTACGCACGTGCGTATCAAATACATCATTCCGCCAGCCGCCCGCCTCAAACTGCTCAATACGATCGCCAGCCCGGGACGCCTCCTCGTTCCATATCTTAACAACGCTACCCGGAGTATAAACCCCCTTAAAGACGCCACGGCCCGGCTGTTCAACACCCACCCTCGTGTATAGATCAGGATCCTCCCCGGGTACCAACCTAGCCGCAACAGCCCTGATGAAAGTCCACAGATCCTTCGGATCGGCGATCCGTGTCGCGCGCAGACGCTCCCGAGCAAACAACAGCTCGCGGTTCGCAGCGTGTAACAAGTCGCTAATGGCAGAAGCGAGCTGGGCTTCCATTGTCGCCTTGAGGATGGGACGAAGCACTGGCTTAATGAGCCAGCCTAACCAGGAGAACTTGCTCTTCCGGAGCTTGTAGTTTAACTTGTGTACTTTCACCCGCACACGGCGTAGTGTTACGATCTGTTCCAGGCGCTCGCGGCATATCTCGACTTCGAGGTGGATGTCAATGCCGCGCTCATCTAGCGCGAAGCTTGCGATGCCTTCGTCGGCCAGACGGAATAACCCGCTATGGGCGCGCAGCCAGAAGCCGACCTCATCCGCACGTGCCGAGAGGCCGTCAATCTTGATGAGCATGAGATTCTTCATGCTAGCATTTGTCCGGAAGCGGGCCTTACGGATCTCAACGTCATTATAATTCTCGATCTTTAGTCTGTATGGAAGGAATGATGTTTCGTTCACAGTAATGCCGGGTTCGATAATGAGGTTTTCTAGTAGGAGGTCGATTGCTGGTGTGCTGACTTCGAGACGTGGGATTGGCACATGCTGAACGGCGCTGATGAGAAGTGGAATGAATACATTTAGTGCGTCATGAATTAAGTCAGTGTTCGTCGCCGAGTTGGTAGGAGAAAGGATACCGAAGATACGGAGCGTGGTTGTTGTCAGATTATGGATATCTTCGTCCTTCGCCACACTTCTAAACGTAACGGATAGCTGCTGTAGGAGATCATCGACATCCTGTTTCAAGCTACTCTCTGATCCGACATTCTTGCTCTTTTCCCTTAGCTCCCGGAGCTTTTCATCCGCATTGGAGAAGAATTCCGGATCCATAAGGAGCTTCTGCAAGCTGTCGCCGAGGTCCTGTAGTAAATTCTCAAACTCGGGATCGCTGTCCTTATGGCTCATAACCTTCCTCAGAAGCTCTTCAGACTTCTCCCATTCATTCCTGTCACCAAAGCTCTTAACAAACTCCCAAAGATTGGTGAGGGCACGATCTGTCTCCCGGTTTTCCTGGACATCATCCTGGGTGACTTCCATTAGTTCCTCAGCGGCCCGCGAATAGACTATGGCGTAACGTTTTATGAGCAGTGAGAGTGTCGATACGGAGTCCGAATAGTCTTTGCGCTTGCGAAGGTTAAGGACTACTTGCTGCAAACGTTTTAACAGCGTCTGGCCTTCATCGCCAGAAAGCTTATCTTTGGCACTCTCGACCGTAGCGCTTGCGACCTCGGCACCGTGGCTCGCAACAACCTTGCCGGCGTCTTCGAATTCATCCTCTAAATCTTGGGCTGTCGGTGGCTGGCCATCACTAGTAGTTCCTGACTCGGCTATACTTCGCTGTTCTTCATTTGATGGCTCCAACTGCTCGCCTACTTCCTTAGCAGCACTACTCAAGGCAAATGCCGAATCTCTGAAAACCTCGCGACCGACTATGTTAAGATCACTAAGGAATGCTCTAAAATCGGGGTTCGTGAGCAGTAGCGAGCCGACGGTGCGCACACTTTGGTACGCAGCAGCAACATCGGCCTTGGCTTTTGTTTTCTTGGCCCTTGCGCTGAGATCGTCTACATCGATTGATATTCGGCTTTTCGTTAAGAACCAGATAAGATCTTGAAGTTGATCCTTGCCGTTTTTATGTTGCAGAAGGGTAATGAATTGTTGTAGCCATAGCTTGGTGAGACGTACCAAACGGCGACCACTGTCGGACAGGTCTGGGTTCTCGGGATTCAATACGTCGCTTGCTAGTAGAGTACGTAAGTTGATAATGGTTTGTTCCGTGGTTGGCATATATCCTTTGGTTAGAGCCCTTAGCATCTGATAGCTTTGGAGCTTCCGATACAGCTCCCGCTGTAGATGAGTGTCCTGCTCATATTGAGGGAGTAGTGGTTCTCGCTCGGGGTCAGTTCCCTTCTTTCGTAAACCAAAGCAAGAGGACAGCATTGTCGTTAGCTAACCTTGAGCATATTCCTATGGAGTATTGTCCTTATTCTCCTGCTTGTTCCTAGTGGGAATAATAATGAGTTGTAATACATTGGTGGTAGCTCTCGAAACATTTAGTCTCGAAGCAATTAGTGTTGACGAATGAATGACGTCTACGTGGAGAAGAACGACGAGTTTAAGCTGCCAGCTCAGGGATTAGAACTAATCGATTAGGTTAGGTACTTGTAATATGTACTTGTAAGAAGTTAAACCGTGCTTTCCCCGGCTATAATGCACGCCAAGACGAGTATATCCTTTTTAGGTAATATGTACGTACACTGTCGACGCTAGCTCAAAGCTTATTTTGGTCCTCTTCCTTCGTTAATTATGGAATCTTTATTTTCTCTCGTTTACAACTCTACACCCTCGACCTACATAGAGTTAATGTGATAAACTCCTTACTCAGAAGAGACTCACTTCGTTGCATTAAGCCATTTTGGAGCGCTTTACTACGTTACAGCAGACACGTTAAAATCAACGATTTCTGCCCAATATAGGAATGGTTCACGAGATGGCTGGATGGTTCCAGGACTATCGTCCCGGTTGTCTGACCACCCCTGACCTTGTTAGAGATTATAGATAGGACCGTGTGTAACGCAGAGCATCGTGGCAGTGCACTACGATTCCACCAATCAACCTAATGCCATTCATCCACGACTTCATATAACAGGATCTACATAATATACATATTAAAGTCTGCCAAATGAGGTTTCCAGTGCGGCTGAGATGCCCAGCCCACAACGACACGTAAGCTAACGAGCCCGTAGTATTGACGGGAATATCTTCAGGGGAGCCAGATGGTAGTACGCAATCCTGGTGGTAGCCGAGGTTCTGACTCTACATACAGACACATACACTATTCTGCATGTCCAAGGGGTTATCGCATCGACTTGTCACGAATCAGATCACCATGTTGTTTGTCTTGCCGTATCTATACACAGAAGTTGTGACTACGCGCTCGTAGGCCCGCGGGGTCCGCTCGGCCGCCAACGTGTGTGATTATACTCATCAACTCAGAAGTGTATACGCCGTTAGAAGGCATATCGTTGATAGTTTATTCTAGACATAACTAGCATACCTATATCGGTGACTTTCTATCTAGTAATTATCATAGGAACAATATGCCCCCAAAACTCGAAAAGAATATCTCGATATTTTGTATTTTGTAATAAACAAAGAGAATTACTTAGAAGACACTATCCACTCTGACGATGGGCATGATAACGAAGAACTATCTAGACTAGGCAATTCTCCGACCCACAGCCTTACCTCGCATTCGCCTCTATGGTTACCCTAACTATACTATGACTGGACATGCCTCTAATAAACTAGTCCGGCCCTTTTTCAGGCTGAGCCGCATAGGAAGTCGGCATCCAGACTGATATAAACATTTGCGAAGCCCACACGCCCCGGAGTTCGCGGCCTTGCCAATCCCGTCTTGTAGTTTTTAACTAGCACGCTTCCCTTCCGCTGGGGGAATTGTTTTCACTATTTACCATATCTGACTTGCTTTCGTCGTAGAGCTCTTGCTATTCGTTTGTCCTAGAGTGACTGCATCGTCTAATACCCCCATCCGCAATGAGTGACCAAGCCGGGTCCGGTGCCAACGCCGGCAACAACCACACGAATGTCACGATCTCCTTCAAGAACTGCACGCCAGAAATATGCCCTTACGACCAGTCTTTCTATGCCTACCGTATCGATCTAGTACCCAACGCAGTTTTCCTGGCACTGTTCGTCCTCTCTCTCATCGGCTTCCTCGCCGTTTTCGCCTTCACGCGGCGTGGTGGTAAATTTACTATTGCTATGGCCCTCGGTCTCATCTGCGAGATCATAGGTTACGCCGGCCGGATCATGAGCTGGAAGAACCAGTGGTCTGAAAACGGGTTCTTGATGCAGATCTGCGTATGTGATGTCCAACAGTCCCCTTTTCTCCCTCTTTGCTACCCTTGATCGAGTTGACTAAGGAGCTGTTACTCCTAAAACATACCTAAATCACTTGGCTTTCGTAAGGAGGCGATTGCTGACTCGTGCTGTTGAAGTGTCTAACCATAGCCCCGGCTTTCCTCGCCGCCGGCATCTACCTGTGTATCCGGAAAATTGTGTTCGCCTTCGGGCCCGAGAACTCGCGGATCCCGCCCCAATACTATACTCGCATCGTACGTCTTACATACCCTCTCCTATTTAGCCCAAAGAAAGAGTCAAAAGGGGTAAACCCATATAAATTCAAATCCACTAACCCCAACCCATAGTTCATCCCCTGCGACATCGTCTCCCTAATCCTCCAAGCCGCCGGCGGTGGTATCGCCTCCTCCGCCTTCCACACGGGACACTCCACGGACACAGGCGACAACATCATGATCGCCGGTCTCGCCTTCCAAGTCTTCACGCTCTTAGTATTCATGATTCTATCCACCGACTTCCTAATCAACATGCTGCGCCGGCGCCGGGCCCTCGGTTCCTCAGCACTAGACCAGGGCCCAGCACTAGTAGCGATGCGCAAGTCCTGGATGTTCAAGGCCTTCCCGCCCGCGTTAGCGCTAAGCACTATCTGCATCTTTTGGCGTAGCGTGTTCCGCGTCGCGGAGCTGAGTAACGGGTGGACGGGACCATTGATGGGCCGTCAGGACCTATTCATCGGCTTCGAGGGTGTGATGATCACTGTCGCTGTCTTTGTCCTGAACGTCTTCCATCCGAGCTTGTGCTTTGGCGAGATTATGGAGAGAAAGTTTGAAGCTGGCGATGGTAATACCCGTAAAGAGATCCGCCAGAGCGAGTTCGAGATGCTACCCGAAACTAAGCCTAGTACCGCGACTAGTGTTACTGATGCTCGTGGTAGTAGTCTGAATATGAATGATGTCGAGCGTGGGGCTTGAGGACGACTAAATTAGGTTGAAGTTTAAGAATTACGGCGTTCTAGGTATAGTAGCCAGTTGGATATACCTTTTCTTTGACCATCTGCGAGGCGTTTTAGATTCCGCTCTTTGACATATCTAGAATATAGATTCGACAATGCTTGGGGTTGATTTTATTATTTATGGAGTATGATATGGACGTGCCATAAATATCTTATAAGCGAGGAGGACGAAATGTAGAGGTAATTCATATATTATCTTAGGGCTTGTAGAAGAGTAAGATAGATAAAACAGTCACAAATTCTAAAATAAAGATACCGAAGCTTTCGAGTTAAGAAAAATGATGTATGAATTACTGAGCTATTCAGCTACTTTCCTAGCATAAGCTGCAGATACTTCCTAAACATATTTCCGCGAGTATTCGTGGCTGTCCCCTGCGAGGGTGCGGACTGCATCTAGATAAAAATAGTAAATGCAAGCGGTATGTCTTGCTCAACAGTCAGTCGACTCCAATTATTATGCTGTGAGCGGCCGCCCTGATCTTCTGCTTAAATTCTTCTTGCTTTCTTTCTTGCTTTCTTTCTTTCTTCCAATCATAGGCCAAGTGTGTGGCTATAAGTCCGTCTCCTAAAGTTACTCTACCGGCATTCTTGTCTGGTAGATCTCACATTTCCGGCGTTTCGGCCCCCGATCGAGAAGATCGTGGGCGTCGTAAAACCCGTGAACAGGCGCCCAGCCCACAAGGGTTGCTGGATCCCTGATCACAAGAATGAATACTGCCATGACACGCCTCATGGAGGCAAATGTGTAGGCTGAAATAGTCATGGAAGATCATGATCTGCCTAGCTAATGCAACACGATGAAGCGGGAGAAAGGGGAATAAAGGATAAAAGGATAAGTACGAAGTCTACGGGGGTTGATCGATTGTGCGTTGCTGCGTAAGTAAACTACGGGGTTGCTTAACTGCTGCCAGCATCGAGTGGCAAGACTTTGGACTTGTCCTCGAGGAATTCTTGTCTGTGCTTAACAATGGCTTTCGTAATGCGATCGAAATCCTTAACTTTGTTGGCCTTTAGTTCGTTAAGAACTTTCTTCAGGCCCTCAATGAATCTGTTTCTCGTTTCACCGGTGAACATATCGGCGGAGCCGAGTTGTGTGATGATCTCGGCATCTGAAACAAAGTACCATGAAGTCAGTTATCCAAAGGGGGGGATGCTTCGCAGACGGGATCGAGTGTTTAGGAATATCGTTTCAAAAACTCACCAGGAAGCACCATATTCTCAAAGTGCTGGAACTCGCAAGCATTGCCATTAGGACACTGTTCTCCCGCTAGCACACGCGGGCACAGTGGCCGCATGGGGTCAATCTTGGAACTATAAGTCATTGATTTCAGACCACCCGCTACTTCGTCGAAATACTTGGGATGAAATCTATATGCACGGAAATATCCAAGAGGACTATGATAAGAAAGTAGATCCTCTAGTTGGGCTGGCTTTTCAGACTCATCCTGGATAGAAGTCAGTAAGGGGTGCTCATAAGAAGAGCTGTTCTGTACTTCTCCACTCGGGTTTTCGGGTGCGGACAAAGCCGATTCCTCGCCCGGTTGAACTGGGTCAGTCTCATGGAGTACTTCACGAATGGGTTGCTCATCGGTGTACAGAGTGATTTGCTCTTGTGGTGAGGGTGTCTTTGCGCCAGCATCTTGAGGCGCTAAGGGGTTATCGTGAGTAGGGGAGGTTGGGATAGATTGTGGTCGGTAGGATCCATCGTTGCTTGGAGAAGGTTCTCGGGATGGTCGCCCGGAAAGATCTTGTCTATTAGCCTGGATTTCTGAAGCGTCGGTCATTGTGTTGGGGATAGCTTGGCTCTCTTTAGTCGACACATTCGTGGGGCTATTCTGCGATACTCCATCTATGCTTGCTCTAGCATAAGAGTTTCCATTGACTAAAGCAAGTCCTTGAGATAATTGGACGGCGACAGGTTCATTATCAGCCGGAGAAATAGACCGAGATGGATCCAACCCAAGTTGTGCATCATTCGAATCAACTGGTTGATCATGCTGAGTCATGTCTCCCTCGGTCATAGAAATATCTGCCGTTTCTTCGGGCATTGGCTGCTGCTCACTAGTAGGCTGTGACTCAACGTGACTTAGTTCCGAAGTTGTGATTGCTGTAGTTATATACATGTTAGTATGTAATGAAAAACGTAACACAGGGGACCGCGAAACACTAAGCATCGTGATCAAACTCACTAGAAGGGACAAGTTGATTTTGTGTCCTTATTTCGATTGGTATTGGCTCTGCAGGGACCGCCAACCTTTCCGCCTCATCAGCCAGTTTGCGGCGTTGTTCCATACTCGCCTGAATTTCGAGCTCAAGCTGAGCTGCTTGAGCAACAGCTTCCCTTAATCTATCCTGTTTTTCTTTCAAGGTGGCCTCCACGGTTGGCAGCTCATAGCTCACGATTCTATCGCGTCTCTTCACGTCGACTGTTCCAACTCTTTTTTGTACTGGGGAAAATTCCGAAATCCTAGGGAGTGTAGTAGATTCTATTACTGAAGGCTGGGTCTGAGGTGATTGAGGAGCATTAGTCTTCTTAGCAGCCTTCTTAGCTTCGGCTTCAGCAATTAATCTCTTCGTCTCCTCGATTCGTTTATGCAATAAATCTAGTTTGGCTCCGTGCATAGGTGGTGTTGGTGCCGTACTTGAACTAGGACTTGAGCGTTGTTTCCGGTTTAAGGAATCAGACAGCGGCGGAAACGCCGCGAGGGGAATTGGTCGAGGATTGATTATCTCACTAGATGAATTGGGCTCATCGGTAGGCGAAACGATATCCATTTCAACATCCTCATCGTCACTAACATCAATAATTAATGTTTCCTGGGTGCGGGTTCGCTTGAGCGTGCCAGTAGGGGTGGAATAGTTATCAAAATCCGATGCCACCGGTCGTTTTAGGTTGCGGTTGCTTGACTGCGCCGGTTGAGTAGTTAGAAACAAACCCGGGATACCCCCATCCCTCGGTAAGCTCTTCTCTGTAGACACAGAACGTCTATCTGCTTCTGGTGCGGATATTGTGACCGGGGTAGCATTCGTGGACGATTCTATGTTATTCTTTGATACGGATATCGTCGGTGGATTACTTATGGGGAGAGATGGAGGGGTCATAGGTTTAGCTGTATTATCGGCTGCCAGCTTTTCGGCTAGGGCTTTCTCCTGCGCCTTCCTCAATTTGGCGAGCTTTTGGTGAAGAAGTGCGTTATTCTCGGCCCGTGTCTTTGGTTTTGCCGGTGACGCACTCGTAGAAGTTGTAACACCTAAATTGGTCGAAGCTGGTTGAGATGGTGGTGTTGATGCAGGAGGTTGGTCCGCATTTGCGGTCTTCTGTGCTTTTGCCGCCAATTTCCGAGCGATTTTATCTTTCCGTTCCTCGGCAGCGGTCTTTTTAGTAAGTTTTGCATCACCAGTGGTACTGGTATCTATTGTAGCCTCGACTGTTGCAGACAGCTTCGGTTTGGACGTAATTGGTGACTGATCTTTGACGTTCTGTGACTCGGGTGCAGCCTGGGTAAGATTAAAGGACGCAGCTGCAACCTGCGAGTCGCTTGCAGTCTTTTGAGCTGTAGTGGGCTTTGGTATTGAAGCCTCCAGGCCTACATCCGTGAACAAGCCTTTGATAAGCTTCTCATCGAGTCCTTCCTCAATATAATCCTGATATCGGACCTTAAGGGGCCATAAGCCAAGGACAGCCTCCTGCGCCTTCTTTTTTGCCTCGGCCACAGAACGAAAAGGTTGGATTACGACATCTTGCTTTTGGTTGGAAGCCGCTCTGTTTACCAATGGAGTTTCAACTGATGGCTGCTGTAGGTGTGTCATATTTATCCCTGGTAGAGATTGTACTGAATTCTGGGCGCTTGGTGCTTCTGATGGCCATTAGATACGATTAAAAAGAACCAATATATAGTGCAACTTACGCTTAATTCCATGAGACGCGGGTTTGGTCACCGACACCCTACGCTGGATCTCTCTGGGAGATAAGTAGGGAGAATATGAACCAGACCTCTCGCGTTCTTGGTAGGAAGGCTCCCAGTCCTCGTCTGGTGTATACTCTCGTTCGGCCGTAGGAAGCGACGTAGATGTACTATTAATGACAGTTTCACCTCGAGGTGTTGTACCATCATATATGGAAGACCCATCAGCGTCACCAACGCTTCCATCTGGGTTTTCCATCACACTTGGGGGTCGAGGAGATGGAGGGGTTGGTATGGCGGTAGCGTTATCTTTAGGCTCATATAGATCTTCAAATTCGCCTTCGCTAAGCTCCCCTTCTTCTGGGGTCTGCTTTTGTGTCTGGGACGATACAGGTATATCTCGTTTCTCTATAGGCCTTTTCTGAAGATCGCTCTGCTTAGCCATAGAAACAGAGGATTTATCTCTAACTTGCGTGGGAAGCTGATGTAATGCGGGCTGTGTCTGAGGTTGCCATATGCTATTATTCTCAGATCGATATGGCATAGGTGGTAGAGAGCTACCCATCCCTAAGCCAGGTATATTACTTGCATTATATTGGAAGGAATTATGAGCGGTTGCGTAGTTGCCCGCAGTGGCAACTGGCTGTTGGTAAGCCCCGTAGTAAAGCGGTTGAGCATTTAAGGGAGGAAGTGGCTGTTGGGCGAAGGGTGAGAGAGGTTGCGAATGAGGTTTCTGACCCTGATACGGGTACCTGTAAGGATGTTCTGACATCATGAGCCGAGTGGACGCGATGCATGAGGAAACCCGTCCCTAAAGTTGAGCAGTAGTTCAATATATCAGCTGGGGGTGATGGGACGTTTCAGGTAACGAATAGCCAGTCGCATGAGAGCCGCGTTTATAAGAAAATGATTGCAATGGTCAATTAATCTTTGGGGATAAGAACAGATGAAGATGTCGGATGGAAGGTCTGATTGACATGGCAAGGGACTTCGACGCGTCTCCTTCAAAGCGATAGATTGATCGGCGGGAAAAGATGATTGAATCTAAGGATGGCGAAAAAGCCTAAGAGCCAAGGATTTCGGATAACCGAGATCAAAGACAATGTATTACCAAAACTTCTTTCACTAAATGAGAAAGAATAGTTAGCTTCGAATTGTATGTCATTCGCACTACTTTCCAACGATGAGAAGTATTTGATGGATTTCAAATTATTGTTTGCCAGTTGAGAGTTGGGATATGGCCCAAGCGCTCTAGTACCTAATTATTACCTAATCTTACTAGGGTCAAAAGAAACCTGGAATGCGGCAGCAATAGTGTACCCATACAAACGGTACTAGATTAATCCGTAAACCGACAAATACCCACTTTAAATATAGGTACATAGACACATGGAGAAAAGTACATGTTAGAGGTGCTTTTCAAACCCCCACTACCTACATAGGCTTGAGCTCTAAAAGTTGGGTAGCCAGCACATTATGCATGGAGATACGCTAATTTCTGCCAAGTCCAAGGCCTGTTTACTTCCCACACGCCCGTTGCCATGTGCTTCTGCATGTCAACAATTGACTTCCGTCATTTTGTAGCATCAATTATCTTAAGACAACACCCATACAGAAGGAACTGTCTTTTTTTTTTTTTTTTTGGCAAGTTACCTTTTGTCATTTCTTTGGAGGTGCAGATTTTGAATTGGTTTCGTTCGTTCAATACTAGTAATCCTTGCTCTTCTATGGCATCGTGTCTTATGATACCGATCTCCGCAATTTACGTAGTAACGTTTAAGTAACGGCTGCGGACAATAACTACAAGATTTCTTCCTGATGAAGCTGGAACTGAGCCAATGATACCTTGGAATCCTTACTTTGGCATTGGACGTTCCCAACATGTCGGTTCGCAATAATCCTTTCATTCGGAAGGCTTCACCCTCACCATCGCCGTCGCCGGGTCCGAGCGATGTGGGTAGACCGAAATCTGCTATATTTCCCTCCCAGTCGAATGTCTTAACGAGAGTAGCGACACCACCTACACATAATCGCACACAGTCACAAGCATCGATAGCTGCCGCCAACCTCCTACCAGTTGGCACAAATGGCCCTCGGCCGCACCGAGTCGACTCAAAAAGCAGTGGCCCGAACTCAACAACATTTGCACCATCGTTTATTAAAACAGAAGAGGACCGGCGGAGGAGCTTGGACCCTGTAAAAAGAATTGAGGGCGAAAATGACTTTTCCGGCAAGAGATATGTCTGGCTTAAGGACCCACAAGCTGCCTTCGTCAAGGGTTGGATAGTTGAGGAACTTGGAGAGGGCCGTATATTGGTACAATGTGATGATGGCAGCGTAAGTCTCGTTCTCCTGCATAATTACTGATGGTTATACTGACTCAACTTGGTAGCAACGTGAGGTTGAAAGCGAAAGCGTGGATAAGGTTAACCCGGCCAAGTTTGACAAGGCGAACGATATGGCAGAGCTGACACACTTGAACGAGGCATCTGTTGTCCACAACCTTCACATGAGATATCAGGCCGACTTAATATACACTTACTCGGGATTGTTCTTGGTTACAGTCAATCCTTATTGTCCTCTACCAATATATACGAATGAATTCGTCAACAGGTACAAAGGCCGAAGTCGAGAAGATACAAAGCCACATATTTTTGCTATGGCTGATGAAGCGTTCCGTAACTTGGTCGAAGAAGGGGAAAATCAGAGTATATTGGTCACCGGTGAATCTGGCGCAGGAAAAACTGAAAATACAAAGAAAGTAATCCAATACCTTGCCGCGGTAGCCCACTCAGAATCTCCGGCGAAGGGTAGAGGACAACATTCTACCCTCTCCCAGCAAATATTACGGGCTAATCCTATCCTCGAAGCTTTCGGCAATGCGCAAACTGTTCGAAATAACAACTCTTCTCGATTCGGAAAGTTTATTCGCATCGAGTTTACTCGGAATGGAGCGATTGCCGGCGCATTTATCGATTGGTACCTCTTGGAAAAATCAAGAGTCGTTCGCGTCAATCCTCAAGAACGGAATTACCATATTTTCTACCAGCTATTAACAGGCGCCGATCGTCAAATGAGACGAGACTTCTTACTAGACGAATTTGAAGTACAAGATTTCGCTTACACCCGCGAAGGTCATGATACCATATCCGGTGTCTCTGATCTTGACGAATGGGAGTCGCTACTCGAGGCGTTCGATGTGATGGGATTTTCTGATAGTGAACAGAAATCCATTCTGCGTACTGTTGCTGCGGTCTTGCATTTAGGCAATATCACTGTCGTCAAGGAAAGTCGCATGGCTGATCAAGCCCGCCTTGCGCCGGACGCTAAGGAGGTAGCAGCTAGAGTGTGTAAGCTTCTAGGAATCTCCTTAGAACCGTTTTTACAAGGGCTGCTTCATCCAAAGGTCAAAGCAGGTCGCGAGTGGGTAGAGAAGGTTCAAACTCCCGAACAAGTACGACTCGGCATCGATGCCCTAGCGAAAGGCATATACGAACGGGGCTTTGGGGACCTTGTTACAAGCATTAACCGTCAGTTTGACCGAACTGGGCTCGGCATTGACGATTCGCATTTCATTGGCGTGCTTGATATTGCAGGATTCGAGATCTTCGAAGAGAATAGCTTCGAGCAACTCTGTATCAACTACACCAACGAAAAGCTCCAGCAATTTTTCAATCATCACATGTTTGTCTTGGAACAAGAAGAGTACGCGAGAGAACAGATTGAGTGGCAATTCATCGACTTCGGCCGCGATTTGCAGCCAACCATTGACCTCATCGAACTCTCAAATCCTATTGGTATCTTCTCATGTCTTGACGAAGACAGCGTCATGCCAAAAGCCACAGACAAGTCATTTACGGAAAAGCTTAACTCATTGTGGGATAAGAAGTCTAACAAATATCGCCCGTCACGTCCTGGTGCTCGACAAGGATTTATCTTAACTCATTACGCAGCTGAGGTTGAGTATTCAACTGAGGGTTGGTTAGAGAAGAATAAAGACCCCCTTAATGACAATGTGACTCGGCTCTTAGCTGCTTCTACAGACAAGTACATCGCGAATTTATTCATAGATTGCGCCGACTCAGATGATGACAATACTACATCTCGAAGTAGAGTCAAAAAGGGATTGTTCCGAACGGTCGCGCAAAGACATAAGGAGCAGCTAAGCAGCCTTATGTCCCAACTTCATTCTACTCATCCCCACTTTGTCCGTTGCATTCTCCCAAACCACAAGAAGCGGCCTAAACAATTCAACGCACTACTCGTCCTTGACCAGTTAAGGTGCAATGGCGTCCTCGAAGGCATAAGAATAGCCCGAACTGGTTTCCCTAACCGACTCTCGTTCACAGAATTTCGACAACGATATGAAGTTCTCTGCAAAGATGTACTCAAAGGACACATGGATGGACAAGCAGTGGCAGCGTTGATGCTGGATAAGTTGGGGATAGACAGATCCCTTTTCCGTGTCGGTCTCACCAAGGTATTCTTCCGAGCTGGTGTGCTTGCTGTGCTAGAAGAGCAACGTGATGCCTTGATCACTGAGATAATGTCTCGTTTTCAATCTGTTGCTCGCGGCTATATCAAACGGCGCTTAGCTTTCAAACGGTTATACCGCACGGAAGCCACTCGGGTGATCCAAAGGAACTTCAATGTCTATCTTGATCTATGCGAGAATCCTTGGTGGCAGCTTCTTATTAAGATGAAGCCACTGTTAGGCACAACGCGCACGGCCATCGAAGTGAAGAGACGCGACGAGAAAATTCGACTGTTAAACGATAAGATGAAACAAGAAACTGAAAACCGCACTCGACTCGAAGAAGAAAGGCGCAACTGCCACGCAGAATTAATGCGAACACAACAAATCCTTGAAAGCGAGCGGGCGTTGGCGCTAGACAAGGAGGAGATATTCAAACGTTTACAGCTTCGCGAGTCCGAGCTCGAAGAAGAGCTCAAAGGCGCCATTGAAGATCAGGAGAAGCTCGAGAACCAACTCGATGATCTTCTCAGCGCGAAGAAGAGGGCTGAACAAGAGGTGGACAGATACCGAGCCCAACTTGAGCAAGCCGCTGCTCTCATAGCCCGGCTCGAGGAAGAGAAGTCGCAACTCGACGTTCGGGTTGCCGACCTTGAAGTAGAGATAGAGACTCTCTCTCGGAAGCAAGCGGACAGAAGTGCACAGGAGGCTGTCCTTGAGGACGAGGTCAAGATGCTTCAGAGCCAACTGTCATTGAAGGATCGCAAACTAAGAGATGTCGAGGGGAAACTGCTCAAAACTGAGCAAGATGGAGACATCAAATTCGCTGCCACTCAAAAGGAGCTACAGTCTCTAAGGTCCCGAGAGCAGCGCCTAACAAAGGAAAATCGAGAAGCACAGCAACAGCTATCTGAATTATCGAAGACCTCGACAGATTACGAAGAGCTTGTGAGGAAGAAGGAAAGTGAGCTTGTTATTCTTCGTTCAGATAACAAAAAGTTTCAGATGGAGCAACGTAATTTCGATGAGCAGAGGAAGACACTGGGCTCCGAGAAAGAGAAGATGGCCGACCGTCTACGTGAGGTTCAGGCTGAAATGGTTGCTATGAAATCTCAGCATTCGCAGCTCCAGCGTGAAGCAGAAGATGCGAAGCAATTACTTCAGGCAAGACTCTCTGAAGATGCACAAGCAAACCAGAATCGAGAAGTCTTAGAGTCGCAGATCAAAGACCTAAAGGATGAGCTATACAAAGTTCAGATGGATTTAAGTCGGGAACGCCAATCACGAGATGACGTAGCCCTCCTTTCTGAGCATAAATATCAGGCCTTACAAGAAGAGCATGATCGACTCAAGGAATCGAAAATAACGATCGAGAAGGAGCTCTATCTTCAGCAAGACACTCTACGGCGAACCATGGAAGCCCGAGCAACCGCCGAAAAGGAACGCGATGATGCGCGCGACGAGATTCGGCGGTTACGAATAGCGAAGACTCAAGCCGAAGAAGCAAGACTAAACGCGGAAGAGGCAGGTGAACGCAATGCTACTCGTGTAGCCCGGGAGCGAGAGGCTAGTCTACAGAAAGATCTTGATGCGACGCAAGAGCGGCTTACATGGTTCGAAGGCGAATGTGAAAAGTTAAACCACGAAATAGAAGATCTCAATAAGTTTATGATCTCATCCGGGGAATATGGTCTCAAGAATGACCAAGCCAAGGAACGCTTGGAACGTGAATTGGTCACGGTGAAGGGTCGTCTAACTGCCTCTGAGAACGACAATCGCGCCCTGCTCAACAAGCTGCAGCAAAAGGGCCTTGAAATCGCGCGATCCAGCTCGAGGGCCAGTGAGGCCTCGAGAGGACAGATTATAAGCCTGCAGCGTGAAAAGGCAAGGTTAGAGGAGCAGAATGCGGTACTTAATAAGCAGCTCGGAGATTCATCATTGACTATAGCTGGCCTCGAGAAGAGGGTTGAGAAGTTGCAACTTAACGTGGAGGATCTCAACCACGAAGTTGCACGCGAGGTCAAGTCCAGCCGCAACGCCGAGAAAGCTTCATCCAACTATACGATTCAGCTTGCTGAGGCAAATCGAACAATAGAATCCGAGCGTCAGCTACGGACTCAGGCTCAGACTACTGTGCGTGCTATGCAAACGACCCTTGACTCCCGGGACAAGGAATTGGAAGAACTTCGAGCACAAATGCTACGAATTTTGAAAGCAGTTGACCCAGAAGTCTCAATTCCAGCCCAGGGTGATGGAAGTCATGATAAGATCATGAGTCAAAACTTTGACATGCTTAGGAAGATTGAAGAATTGCAACAAAACCTCCGTATACAAACCGCTGCACGCGCAAATGCGGACGCACAACTGACTGAGCTACGTGCAAATCGAGCAGAGTCACCAGTACGACCTAAACTAGAGGAGATGCACCCTAACGAGGCACCTTTCAACGGCTCTCCTACGCAGAAACGAAGCAAGCTGAACGGAAGGCGTAACTCGGTCCTTTCCACGCCTACCCGCCGCGTTGGCAACGAGAACGATGTGATTCCGGACTCTGGTAGATCAGACCGCACCGCGGATATTCTCAGCTTTAACAATAAGCAAGATTTGAAGACCGAGGTTGAAGAATTGCAGAATCAACTTCAAATATCACAGATGCAAAACCGTCACCTCCAAAGCCAGCTTGAGCGTGTTACGCCTACACCAGAGATGAACCTTGATGATAACCCTTCGGTTCGCCGGATGAAGAAACTGGAGAAAGCCAATAATCGACTGCATGATATGCTCGACGACTCTGCCAAGAAGGTTTCCCAGTTGGAGAAGTCGATTAGGAGTGGCGAGTTGTCCGTGCGAGACCTCCAAACTAAATCACACGAAGAAATTCTCGACCTACTCAACAGTCAAGAAGACTCTAGGCGTGCACTTCTCCACAATCATAACGATGCTATTACCGAACTAGCTGACGTCAAAGAACATTTCGAGAAAATGAGGCACGAACGTGCAAGGCTAGAAGTTGAGCTTCGAGACACAAAGTCAGATCTACAAGAAATGGCTGTTTCTCGAGAACAGGAAGCCTCTAACCGCAGCCAACTACTCCAAGAGTTTGCCGATCTACAGATTCGCCTTGATGCCGAAAGCTCTCAGCTAGCAGATGTGACTTCGAGCCTCGAGATGTATAAGAGTCGTGCCGATGAATACTTCAGCAAGCTAGAGCAGGCTGAGATCGCTGTTCTGAAAGCGACGCGGGCAGAGCAGTTTGCTAAATCTCAGGCCAAAGAAGCAGAGGAGGCCTATGCTGAGATCATGTCACAGCGAAACAAATCAGATGGAAGCATGGAGGATGTCCTACGCCAGAACCAGCGTCTTGAGGAGAAGCTAGAGGATCTGTCTACAGACCTCGAGGCTGCTTTGCAGTCAAAGAAGCGTCTCCAGCACGAGCTAGAAGACTATAGAAGCCAGAGAGCTATCGATCTTGAGGACAAGGAGTCACAGATGGAACAAACCCGCAAGAAATACCAAGCAGAATTTGCTACTCTTACTAAAGAACTTGACATAGCACGGGAGGAGAAACTCTTCAAACAGTCCGAAATCGTTCGATTACGCGAAGAACTTGACGATCTCCGCTCCAAGTGGGACGACGAGGTACTAAACAGTACGACGTGGTCAAAAGAAAAGGCACGCCTCGAGAGTACACTTGCCGACGTCGTTTCGTCACGCGATGAAGCCGTTAGCGCCCATAACGAAGCCCAAAGCAAAGTCGTTTCCCTCCTTTCTCAAGTCCGAACCCTTCGAAGCTCAGTGGACGACATAACCGCTGAGCGCGATACTCTAATGAGAGAGAAGTCCAGTATTGAAGCGAGACTTAAAGAAGCCAAGGCCAATCTTGAAGATTTGGCTAACAGCGAGAGTCCAGCGATGCGTAATGCTGCTAATACAGACAAGGAAATTTTGGAACTAAAATCTAGCCTAGCTCAACAAGAAGACATTGCTGCTGCTGCGGTAGAGAAGATGCGGCGGGCTGACTCCCTCGCTACCGAAGTGCAAAAGGAGATTGCGGCCGAACGTGAACTCAGCGCCGACTTATCTAAACAAAAAGCAGCCCTCGAGAAGAGCCTCAACGAAGTGCAAGTACGACTTGTCGATCTGGAAACTAAGGGATATTCAAGCGGCAGCCAGGATATCAAGTTCTTGCACAAGCGTATCCAGGAGGTTAGTACAACGCCAGACCCTGAACATGAACCTCCTAGCAGCGTGACAGTATCACAATCTCCAACAACAAGACCCCTATCCTCTTTATTCCGCAGGCTTACAAGGCGTACCGCTAATGCTCCACCAACATCATAGCTCGAATCGCAGCTCGAGACTCAAGAGAACGAGCGGTCGAAATCGCAACGTTCCGTCCGCAACGTAGATCGAATAGTAAAGGATCTGCAATCTCAGATAGATCGTAAGGACAAACAAACCGTACAGCTCAACGACGACGTGTCGCGACTACGTGACAGGGTGGAGAAGCTCCTTATAACAGTCGATGAGCTCCAGGCCAGTGAGAGCGATATCCAGTTGTCGGCCCGTAGGGCTGAACGGGAATTAAGAGAGGAGAAAGAGAAGACTCTACGGTTAGAGCGTGAGTTAGAAGGGTGGAAGCACTTACGGATGGAAAAGGGGAGCGTTAACGGTAGCGTGCGGCTTAGTACGCCTGGCCTAGAAGGGACGCGGCGGCTCAGCGCGTGGCGAAACGGAACCGGAACTAGCGGCGACGCGGACGAGACAGCTAGCCTCGGCGGAACCGGCATCGAGGTACCAAAGCGGACAACTAGTATCGGACGGAAACCAAGCCTAACGAAGGGCTTTTTGTGAAGCATGGAGGATGAGGGGAGTTACAGGAAGCATTGTTAATGTATCAACGATTAAGTGGCGACTTATGTATTTTACGGAACTACGCTTGTACTAATCATGATAATGCATCGAAATGAGGGGAGGATGAGGGGAGGATAAGGGGGGGAGGGAGGAATAGGATAATGTTAAGGCATTAAGCTGGTATTATTTTATGCAGCATGAATGAGTGCCTCTGATGGCGATGTGGATTGGTAGTCTAGCTGCTTTGCTACACGATGCCTAAGCTTGCTCCTGTATATGTATACCCTTCACTATAGAGCTGCGCTCCTCTACCTATACCTTACCTTCTTTCAAAGCATGGTATAGGAATGAATATAATCACACTATTATACATACAACATCAAACTCATCATCAGATAGACCCGAGACACTCCATTAATTCCCCGACTATGTAATACACAGCAGCACAGCAGGTAGCCTTGTTCACCCAAAGGTGCGACTTGTCTCATATAACCCGGGCGTACGCCGTCCTCGCCAGGAATCAACCACGAAATCACTCTATGGGATTTCTCTCTCGTGGTTTGCCGGGAAGTGACGCTTGTCAAGCACGTATCCGGATTACGTCGTGGCTAGTAGTACTGCAACGGTGTTTAGCCTCATAAATGGTAACTAACTAACAGGTACCTAACTGGGTGTTTGCACGTTTGCACAAACACCAGTTTATGCTTACTTATAAAGACGATATCGTGGGGAGATCCCGCGCTTTGGAGTAGTAGCTTGGTCTAGAACAAGGCTAGTTGCTTGATATCGTCTATTAGCAACTTAGGCACCTACCTAGCCAGTCAACTTCGTTACACGTACTCTCCCGTCTCAACGTAAGATCTCTCTCCTAAAGGTCCTAAAGGACTAATAATAATGTCGTTTTCTCACTTCCTAATGCTAGACCACATAGCTTATCAATGGCATGAAACATCCACCCACCCAACCGAAATGGGCAATATCCTCGGCTCTCAGCGCGTCTTCTACGTTGGGTACGAGTACGCCCAGGGTCCTGCGCACGGATCCAGCAACGATACAAGCGACGACGTTGTCTATGCCCCGTACGGTTGGCGCCAGTTCCTCCGAGAGCTGTTTGGATGCCCACAAAGCGACGGCTCGCAGGAACGGGGCCCGTCGGGAGGATGGGGAGGCAATGTAGTAGGCGTTAAGAGGAGAAAAGGCTGTGTATGAGTGTTTTTTCTCTCTTTAGTCATGCATTTACATCTACATTCTCCTTTCTTTCCTTCTACTTCCTCTTCCCCTATCTCCTCCTTTTCTCTTATACATAGGTACCTAGCACCCTTGCAAAGAAAAAAGGGGTAAAGGGGTTAAAAAGGAAGATACAACCAAGTATAAAAAGTAACACTAACAAGCATACCAGATGACCCGCGACCACTGGGCGCTGAAATTCAGGCCCGGCATCGACGCATCACAGTTACCGCGGCGGATTAAAGGGTTCCGGACAAAGATCCCGAGCCGGTGCAAGGAGGATTGCGGCTGAGTGCCGCGAGCACATGGGCGGAGATCTTCGAGGGCGATCAATATCATTATCTTGGGATAAGAGCGAAGTTTCACTTTTATAAGTTCGACGAATATCCACGACTTAATGTAATAATCTGCCAGCCGTTTGAGAGTCTAAATAATTTATAATAACCCTAGTGATAAGTGACCTAGCATCCCTACAAAACAGACATAAAAGCTAGTTCTGTTTGACTGTTAGTGTTAGTAATATGTAATAGGACAAGATTAATCACTATGTAGAAACAGCATAATAATTCACACTCTTCATACCGGTAATTATGTCCGGACTTAGCATACCCCGGTAATACACCCCATGAAAGCAGTTGATTTATCATTCATATCTTCTGATATGTTCACCTGAAGAATGGCCTACAACTACAGTACAAACAACTGTAATAGAAAAGAGTCAACAATAAAATGTGAGTACCGAGAAAACCCCTGTTTTTCCTTGAAGTCTTGCTTCTACAATGAGGAGGTCCGATGCAAAAGTCGCGAAGACAGCACATCGCAATAAGGAAAAGATGCTGACAATAGGAACTCGCCGATGATGACAACGGAGTTGTGGTAGTGTCACTAGACCGCTTCCTATCTCCATAATATCATGCATCCCGGGCCCTGCGAGCATCATGCGCAGGTCCTTGGAATATCATCTTATTATATCTCAACCTCTCCTCCTTCGGGTTCTTCTTTTGACTCCCTGGGTTATTTCTTCTCTCTGTTCCCCCGAAGTTTTCATCTTTTCCAAGTCACTTATGTAAGCGTCCCATCGGCCTGCAGATATCAACCAACATTCTCTCATGGAAGACAGTGATTCTTTTCTATAACCCTCTGCCCCAGTATGCTGGAGAAAATGAAGGCCCCCTTGAATTTTGAGAATATCGTGCAACGTCGGCTTGGTTTTAAGCTCATCCAAGCGGCTAGAGTCTTTTGCTTTCATTATATCATCGTAGAACGATGTAATGGACATTACGTTGTCAGGGGTAAGGATAGCAGAGACATCCTCCCAGACCTTATCTCCGTACTTGTGCGACACTTGGCACTGTGCATCCGTTCCATTCCAACGAATATCGTCCATTTCGTAGATAGAAGAAGTCAAGATGCCATCTGCGCTATATCTTGGTGTATTCTTGAGTATTTGGCCTTCTGAGTTGGGTAGTCGGCATTTGCCCCTCGTCCGAGAAGAGATGGTGCCAAAATAACTAGCAGCTCTATCTAGAGCTACTCGATCTTCGCCTAGAATATCGAGGTCACGGACTTCGCGCAGGGCTTTTTCGGTCGACTTGAAGTTGTTCAACCGCTTAAACCATTCGGGTCTATCCGTACCAATGCGTCGCCTACGGGCCTCTACTATAGAATACAATAGTTAGCAATGTCTTATATGATAGAGTGAGGCTGGTAAGATAATGCATTCAGGAAAACATTACTCTACTCTCCTAAGAAAAAAAATATGTGATAGACAAGGGCTAAAACCAAATTAGATGCTCACTTACATGCTTCGTCGATTTCCTTTATTAGCTTATCAGTGGTCTCGTCCGGAGACTCAAGGATGAACCCTAGTCGGAAGCAAGGCAAGTTCCGCATGGTGTGCAATTCGTCAGAGTATTTTAAGACACTATTAAGATTCCTACGCAACACATCGGCGGCGACTTCGCCTGGGGGTAGATGGGATATTTCTTCAACGAGGGTAAACTCTTCGAGGCCGGTTTGACTGAGAATTACCAATGTACCGTGGTCTACTGGGTGCGTAGGGCTGTCCCGAAATATTCGCTTGATTAGAAGCCAGTGGTCAAACATTTCATCCAGCCTTAAATCGATCCGACGGATGGCTTGACGACGAGATGGTATTATAGCTGCAAGGTATTTACGAAGCTCGGTAAATTCCGTAAAATGGAATTTGTTAACCTTGTAGAACGGCTGGAAATGTTCAAGCTCAGCATAGATGGCTCGGCATACGCGAGCAAGCGAAACAACAGCTAGCTGCTGTCGGCATAGGTGACCTTGCATACTGGGCATGGACATATAGCAGATGAACTTGTTTGAACGGGGCTCAAGTTGCCTTGGTTCAATCTCTTGACCGACATATACCACATATTCATAAATGATGAGTCGAACCTTTAGAAGATGTAAGCAATCTTATTAGTAATAGTTATAGATTGAGACAAAGGAACTCTGCATACTTCTCTAGGGAGCATTGAGAAGAGCTTGGAAGTGTCGTTCAGCTTGGTGAGACTGTAGTTGGGATGCTGCTCATCGCTGAGGTCAACAATGGCCCTTCTGTAAGAATCCATAGTTGTCGGACTGGAGAGGCATTCAATACGTAGTTGAACGGATTTCGATGACGGATCAGAGGTCGGCAATTAGAGGACACGTCGTTAATACGATATGTCCAAATAGGACGACTGATAGTGAGACTGTATGCTACAGCGCGTAGTACACCTTAGGTACCTAAGGTAGAGACACGTCGCGATAGAGAGCCGTGGATTGACGATGTGTTGGTGAATGGATGATGTTTTGAGAGAAAAGATGGAGTCAAGAAGGAACGTTGCACTGGCAATTTACTTAAATTTTGAGTTCAATAGAAAACTCTTTGGCAGTAAACTGTGTAGTGGGAGTAGGTAAGTACGAAACAGAGAAAGTAGGAAGGAACAATGTCCATATAGGCGTAACTGCCGCAAGAATTAAACTTAGCAGTGTTGCCAAATTGAGCGTCAGGCCGTTTGCATCTGCAGGTGCAAGTTATCTACTTCGAAGGTATGTACATTTGACAACGAAGGAAGGAGCGGCAGGTGTAGATGATAAGGTTGGGTTGAAGATGCGTTGAATTACCTTAGGTGCTTATATCACTTACTGGAACCCGTTTATCAGTGTTCTAATATTTACCTACGGGTAAGTACGACGCGTATTGACAGGAGTGGGTAGTAAGACGTTAAGGCTGTAAATAGCGTTATATCTTCTAAGGGTGCCTCTGAGGTAAAGTTCCCATGAAATTAACTATGAATTTAGTTACGCAAAATTTGTTATTAATTGCAAGTTAAAATAATTTGTTAATATATACCTACCTATGTTGCGAATGTCCCCTTGAATCATAAAATTAGACCCTGATTTCATTGCTCAACAACTACCAGAAGAACATCAAAGGAACATCAACGTATTACTCGAGGATACTCAGATCTAGATTAAAACAGCTTTTAGAGTGTCTTCTACAACATGAGTTATTGTCCCCCTATCCAACCCCATACTTAGAATAAAATATGGCCTACAGTAAGGAGAATTAGGGGCTACTTAAGAAACGCAGCATACAGATACAGATCACCTTACGAACAAGTACAATCACCAAAGCACATTTGAAGAAAATATATAGTAAAGTTCAAGCTCAGCTGTAATTTATCGGGGTATTACTATTACTACAAGTCCATCCGTGCTTTTATACACACTCGCTCCACCGCCCAAGCCGCACCATCACCTCTCCCAACTCGCCGTCATCGAGACACGGGAGAAGCCACTCCACCGGGACCACCACGGAGTGCCGGTTTTAAATTAAAAGAAAACCCATCTTTTTTGCCAGGTTCCCAAAGATATGCAAGTTCGTTCGTAAGGATCGTAAGAATCTTATGTGACGGCAGTGGTCATGTTGTTGTTGTACTGTACAGAGAAAGAAACTCGCCTACGTTGAGGCTACTGCTAGTATTGTATTCTATTGTATTGCTTGCGCGCCTTATAGGGCGGCGACGACGACCATACCGGCGAAGCCGAGAAGGCCCATGCCGGCACCGACGTGGGCAGCGCCGGCGGTGACGATCACCGAGCTGCTCGGGGCAGAGGTCGGGTAGGCGACACCGGTGCCGGAGGGGGCAGCGGTGACAAGGGTCGAGGAGCCACCAAGAGTGGGGTAAGGGGCAGCACCAGTCGGGGCCGGGGTCGAGGCCGGAATATCGGCGGTAGGAGTAGCGACCGGGGCGGTAGCGACGTAGGTGCCAGGGACGACAACGACACCGGTGGAGCTGGGGCCGTTGGTAGCAGTGCTGAAGACGATACCGGGGACGGTCAAGCTGGTGCTGATGGTCACAGTGCTGCTGGAGCTGGGGATAGTCTCACCAGCCTCGTTGGTGCAAGGAACAACAACGGTGGTGGCAACCTCGATGGTAGTGACGGCAGCAGGGGGAGCAGTGGGGGTAGCAGTGAGGATGGTGGTGATGGTGTCAGCGCCAGTGGCAATGCCGGGGTTGCTGGGCACGAAAGGAGCGCAGATACCCTGGAAGTAGCTGATAGCCTCAGAGATGACCTCGTCGGACTCACCGTGGGCGTACAGGCAGGTGAAGATGTTCTTGACGAAGTTGGCGTCAGGGCAGTAGCAGGCAGAGTCGGTGTTGTCCTTGCAGCCGACGCTGAACATCCAGGTGTTCAAGCAAGAGGGGACAACGTTAGGGCAAGGGAGAGTCTCGACGGGGCCGGCAGGGGTGCTGCTGCTGCTGGGAGCAGGAGAAGTACCAGAGGGACCAGCGGGAGTCGACTCAACGGCAGACTCGGTAGGCTTGGCGGCAGACTCAGTGGGCTTAGTAGCGGGAGTAGAGACAGCCGGGGTAGAGACACCAATGGTCTCGGTAACAGGGCAGATGGTGGTAGAAAGGGGAACAGTGACGGTGACAACCGTGTTCGAGCCAGCAGGGCAGTTGGAAACGGAAGGACCGCAGCTAGTGATAGTCTGGACCGAAGTAGTGAAAACAGTAGAAGTAGTCATGTAGCTGGTAACAGAGAAAGAAGAGACATCAGCAGTAGAGCTGGTAGCCTCAGTAGCGGAGGTAGCAGAGGTAGTGCTGTTGACAACGGGGTAAGGGAGGGTAGCCGCCGAAGAAGTGCTGGCGCTTCCAGTAGGAACACTGACGGTGGACGAGACACCAATGGGAACGCTAGTGGTAGCGGACGCAGAGCTGGTCGACACGGAAACGCTGGCAGAGCTGGAAGAGACGACGGCAGACGACGACTCAGATGCGCTGCTGGCGGGGTATGAGGCACTGCTGCTCACGGCAACAGAGCTGCTGGAGAGGCTAGTAGCAGGGTACGAGGAGCTGCTGCTAACGACAGCGGAGCTGCTAGCGGGAGTCTCAGGCTTTGACGGCTTAGAGGGCTTAGGGGGTTTAGGGGCCTCGCAGTCGAAGTCGATGTGGTGGATGCCGAAGTCGCAAGAGTCCTTTGGCTTAGAGGGCTGCTTAGGGTAGACAACAGTGACGTCGGTAGCACCACCGCACTGGGTGTTCTCGACGACGGTACCGGAAGACTTGCAAGGAGATCGGTGCTTGCAAGCAGATCCGTCGGGCATGGTGTAGTGGAACTCCAAGTCGCAGTCGAACTCAGGAGAAACCTGGAACTTCTTGATGGAAGTCTTCTTGACACCCTTGCTGTTGTCACAGCTGATCTTAGGGCTCTTTCCCTTGTCCTGGTGAGCCTTGCCGGTAATGCACTTGCTCTGGAAAGTCCGGGCAGTCAACTCATCCCGCTTGCCAAACTTCTCGCCGCAAGTGAAGCCGCTCCACTTGAATCCCTTGTATGAGTCGAATCCACCGAAGGGGAGGTCGGACCAGTCGATACCCTTTACAATGTCGGGGATACAGACGTTATCCGTGTTATCGGGGCAGCTGAATTGGGGGGCATTGTGAAATCCGAAGAAGCCCGTGGCCGTGACCTGGCTGATGCCAGCAGCCAGGGTAACAAGCGTGAAGGAGTACTTCATTTTGAATTAACTCTGTCCTGGATAGGTAGTGGTTGTGAAATTCTTGTAGGGAATGTGGTTTCTTATAATTACTGTATATAGTATATAGCAAGAAAATGAAGGGCGGAAGTAGGAAAACGAATGACCTAGACTTCCAAATAAGAAAGAAGCGACAGTGATGTCTACCTTAAGGAAAAGAAAGTAGTGATAGAGAAGGAGTCTTTCTGGAGGTAGATGAGGAAGAGGTTCACCACCATATATACCAGATCTTAATGGACAGCCGTGAGCCATTCGTTTGGAGAGGAGGTTAACAGAGTCGTGCGGATAGAGGTCCAACCCTGCTTGACCAGGATCTAGGATTGGCTGGCTTATTCCAAGCACCCATTCTGAGGCCTGTAGGCTCTCGTCCCCTGTTCCAGGATCGAGCAAGACCTAGCCCGCAGGGTGGTCTTCGACTAGGAGGAAGGTTGCCCAAAGCGGCATGGCATTAGCTCTCACGGAGGTCGGAATGTCGAATGGACTCACGCTAGGGACCCGTGTGAAGTTGAAAATGTCTTGGAACTCCACACCAGTTAGACCAAGTTGAGAGCACAGAGCGCGCGGTTGCAAGCCGGGGGTGTCTTAGATCCTGGTGTGGTATTTTCAGGGGGCTGTCCAGGGTCACCTACAATCTCTCCGTTGTTCCTGGCCAGTCAAGTCGACCCCGAACATGTCCTTTTTGGCCAATGGCAGCCCCTGTTTACAATGAATTTGGCTAAGAAACTGCCATAACATTCACATATTCTTTTGTAAATCACATCCAGATGCCTAGTCCCCTACCCGATTGCCACCATAAACAGATAGCTACTACCGTTGGAGTTTGTTTGTTTGAGTAAGCCGCCAGAAATAAACTGGCTGACACAGTGTTCGCAGTTGATTCTAAAGATGGTGAAAAGAGGATGGCTGTCGTGTAACGACAACGCCCTCTATCACATAAAATCAAGGCAGAAAGCAGTATAGCCCTGGTACGCCATCATCAGATACTGCCGGCTCCTGGATTGCATATATGCATGACATAATACGTTGGATACTTGCCAAAAGCAAAGCAAGACTGGCTCAGAACTTGAAATACCCCTTACTAGTAGAGAGATGGTGGTTTGTTCAATTTGAAACAGGCACAGCCTCTTTGCCTCTAACCTGAGGAGTTGGCCCCAATGCAGGTACAAGACTATCAATGAGTTGCATCTGCAAACTGTAGCCAAGGCCAAGGGTAGCAACGTGGGACCACCGATTTCAAGGTTTTTACTGTATCAGACGCTCAGATCTGTTATAGTCCCTGCAACGATCGGTCTTTTTCTACCAGTAATACGTTAACCCCACCTATGATAATCCATCAGTCGTTGTTATGTAATGAGATCTACATTCGCCTCATTAAGCCTTACCTTTACTATCGAGTATAGTTTTCGTTCTCTTCATTGCTTTACTCGACTACTAAAATTGGCTATCACAATGCTGCATGAATGTGATCTCGTACTGCTGTGACGGGCCTCCATAAGACCTTTCTACTCAACGAACCAAGCGCCATCATAGAAAAATGTATTCCGCCAAGCTATCAAAATAGGAGTCGGATAATACGGAAAGCAAAGAAGCGTACTATGTAAAACAGGACCGAGGGGTAGTTACCTGTATCTAAGGAGGTAGTTTCTGCTAGACTCGTTAAAGGCTTCCCGATCGGAAAAATAGTACGAAATAAGTACGAAATAGGTACCTAACTACGAGATGTTCCGGCCAATTTTTATGGATAGAGCGACTAACCACCGTCATATCCATGGATGTCAACTAAGCTTTAGCTTTATGGTTTGACAAGCCAGGGGAATGACAGGGCATTTTAACAAGGGGGGGTTAAATCTAAGATCTTGGCACCTCCCTAAGAAGCGAGAACCAACACCGTTAACCCTTTTGTGGTTTAGCTCACTGCACTCCGTTAGGAGTTGTCGAGCCCTGCTTTATGTTTCATTCTCCAGCCAGTAACGGCTTCCGACACCCGCCAGCTTTAAGCCCTAAAGTCTCACCATTTTCTTTCTTGTCCGCTTTTCTCTATGTAGTTAATTAGTTACATAGTAGTAGTTGTGCTAACTACTATCCCTTTCTTCTAGATCTCTATACGATAATATCCGCCGAGATTCCGAGCTAACTCGATGATCTAGACAAGGAGAACCCTTGACTGGTCGCTACATACCGAGAGCCGAGCTTCTATCCACCTTCATCTAGCTTCCCCTATTCGGACGACAGGTGATCCACTACGGGGTAAATACGAGCCGCACGCATTACCTGAGACCTACCCTTGGCTAATGCGACGGTATTGGCCATACAGTATCGTCCCATCTTCGGCTTGAGAACCCTTCTTGGAAATCTCGTCGTTAGAGATCAGGTTTTCTACTATTTACACAGCCACATATAGGTAGAGAATGATAGTAGAGAATGGTAAGGTTAAATCTTTGCGCTTGGTTAAGAGTTATCAAATTCCACAAATCCGTTATCTCCTGGACCTCTCGAAGCTAAAATGCTTCTTGATGGGTCCAAGCACAATTTCCCGTACGAGATGACAATATTATTAGAACGGTTCATTCCGATAGACTGGTTAGACTTTCGGCTTCTTCATTTCGTTAAAGTTCGTTAAAGACTTAAAGAGAAAGCTATAATGATGTATGTGATCACAACTGGGACTGTGCGTTCAATCTTCGAGATCAGTTTAAGCGACGGCCTAGAACCCAAGAGGGATCGACAGGTACACCTACCTCTTTCGGAATAGATTAACGTTATCGACACCCATGGATGTTGGAGTTACCAGCATATCTACCGTCTAACCACTCTCTGGGGTCCGATCACCAATAGTTTTCTCGTGGTCGGAAATCAATTACCTAACAAATGCCATATATGGCTACGGATTAAGTCCTAAACCGAAAGAATAGTTTAATAGAACGCTTCCTTCCAGTGCCATATCAGGCTCTTCATGAAAGAGTGAAATAGGAGAGCTATCCGGAATCCAACTATGCAACGCACGGTTACATATTCTATATTAGCAGAGCTACCCAAACATTCAATCAATACAACCTACATACAGTACGACTCTTGAGATGAGAAGAATATAGCACATACTTAGCTTCGGGTTTAAGGGATTTATCGAATGTTATAACTTAAAGAACCTAAGCTTAAGGTCCAAGGAAGCGACCATTTCGAAGCAACCTTTTAATAAACTACGCACGGAGCATCTCAAACGTAGTGCCCTGAGTTTACGAAGGGTCTATTGTGTTAAACTTTTTTTTTTCTTTGGAAGGAAAGGGCTTATATTTCCCTTTTTGAACGAAAAAAATTATTATAATAGGAAGTGTCTTTATCGTTTTTGCTAGGCGTTAATTAGGTATATTTTAAAGGAAGTGGGGTATTGGAGAGAATTTTGGCTAAAAATACTTATATAAACGTGTTAATATAAAAGGTTTAATTAATTATAAACATAATTATAATTATGGGTTAATTACGGTTATAAATCAATTATAATAACGGATTAATCATAACCATAATTATAAAGAAAATATAACTAGTTATAAATTTATATTTCTTTTATTTTCTTATTTTATATAAAGTATATTATATATTACATTTAAATAATTTTATTTTTAATTATATATTTATTATTTATTATTAAAAAAATTCTTAACTATTAACTATTTTTATTATTTACCATTAATTATTTTTATTATTTATAATTTATATTAATAATTAAATATTTATATATTTAAATTTTTTTTTAAAAATTAACAAAGTAATTATATATTAAGATTATAAAATTATTTAATTTTTTAATTATTTATTTATATATATTTTATTTAATTTTTAATATATATTATAATTAATTATTTATTTAATAGTAATTTTACCGTTAATGTAGATTATAATAAACTTATTAAAAAATAATTTTAATTTCGATTTTTTAAATTATATAATTGTATTTTAAAAAAATATTTTTTAATTATTTATTTATTATATTATATATTATATTATTATAAGTTTATTACTTATTATTTATTTAATATATATTATAAAATAGATTTAATTTATTATAATATAATATCTTTTTAATAATATAAAAAAAGTAATATTATTATTTATATTATATATAAATTCTTTTATATATTTTTTTATTTATTATTATATATTATTTATTATTTAATAAATTTAATTATTAATATTTAAATAATTATAATTTACGGTAATTTTATTTATTATTAAAGAAGAAAAAATAAAAAAAATATTACATATAAATCGTAACCGTTAGTAAAATTATTTATATTAAAAATTTTAAACTATTAAAATCTATAAAGATTTATATGTTTAAAGATTTTGAAACAATATTATTATAAAAATTTGGAATAATAATATTGGAAAAGCTTTAAATAATAATATTAAAAAAGTAAATAATAATATTACGTTAAAAAAAAAGTTTATTACTTAATAAAATATTAATAATATAAAATATAACGTTAAAGATTTAAATATATCTTTTCGTTTAAATATTTTTAATTATATTATTAATAAAATAAATTTATAATTAATATAAATTGTTTTTATTTTTACTAATAATAAATTAAAGTTAATTAATATTAACTTTTTTATTTTTAATTACTTTAATAAAAAGTTACCAAATAATTATTATAAATTTTATTTAATTATAAATTATTTAATTAAATTTTATAAGATTTTTTATATGTAATATATTTTTATTATAATGTAAAAATTTATTAAATTTAATTATAAATTAATTATGTATACCAATTTAACTATTAAACTAAAATATTATTATAAATACATAAATAATGTTTTTAATATTAAATTATTTAATATTTATAATATTAAAATATATTTTTTAAAAGGAAATAATAAATTTATATATAATATTTAAATGTGTAAAATTATTAAAATTATTATATAAGTAAAATCAATTAAAAATTTATAAAATAATCTTTTTTAAAACTATACGCTTTTTAAACAATATTTAATAATTAATTTGGGAAAGATATTTTGTTAATTAAATATTATATTTATAAAAATTTTTTTTAATATTTTATATCTATTAAATATATATTTATTAAAACTATCTTTAAAAATAAAGTTATATTTTATTTAAGTTAATTTAAATAAGGAATTAATTTCACGCATTTTAAAAAATAGTTTTATATTTAATGTATTTAAAAAGTTATGGTTCTTAAATTTTAAAAAAAAATAAGATAAATTTGTTAATCAAGAAAAAAAAAAAAATATTATCGATTTTTTTCAACTATATAATAATAAAAATAATATGGAAAATTACGAATATAACCAAAAAAAATATATAAAAAATATAAAATAAAATATATAAATTATAAAATAAAATTAATAAAATATAAAATAAGTTTTAAAAAAAATAATAATAAATTAAAAAAAATTTATTAATAATTAAAAAGTTATTATTAAACTATTATATTAATTAAAAAATAAATTTAACAATTTATATAATAAATATAATTACAATTTAAACAAAATAAATAATAATAATTTAACCAATAATTTACCTTAACTTATTAATCCATTAATTTAATAAAAATATAAAATAATTTAATAACAAAATATTTAACTAATATAATATAATTCACATTTACGTATAATCATATAATCTTATAAAATTTAAAAATAAATTCGTTTAAACTTTTTATTAATTTTTTTTTTACTTTTTTAATTAAGGATAAAGAAAATAAATATTTATATAATACCTTTACCTTTAAACATTACTATTAAATGGATTAGTTTTTTAATAATTAAATAATTTAATTTAAAATTATTAATTATTACCATTAAAAAGGTTATATTATATAATATAAAGAATAAAATATTCCAACAACTTTTTAAATAATTAAAAACTTAATATTTTAACATTTATCGCATTAAATTACAAATTTATTCTTTTTTATATAAAACCGATTTTAATATACCTTTTTTAATAATTATTTTAAAACCTATTTTAATATATATTATTAACTCTCTTAATTTAGTATAATAAAAAAATGTTTTGTTAAATATTACAATTTATGTTAATATTTTATTATTTACCAAAATAAATACAAATAATATTATATTTAATAAAATTAATATAATAATTTTATTAAACAATTATTTACTAATTACTTATTATATAATTAAATAAATATATAAAAATCAAATACTTACAACGCTTCCATTAAAATAATAAACTAAATTTTTACTCAATAAACCAACGCAAAACATACTTTAATATAACCGTTAATTTAAAATAAAAAGAAAATTATTTAATAATTATTATTCTTATAATTTATTTTTTACTTTATTTTAAATAACCAATACTTAAAAATCTTATAATAATAAATATCAAATATATAAAAATAAAAAAAAACTTTAAAATATTTATATTATTTTTATATAAAATTTAAAATATAATTTTAAAAATATTTATATTAATTACCATTACAATAATAAAACAAATAAATATTCTTTTTAAAAAAGTAAATTTAAATTTTTATTTCAATTATAAATAATAATTAATTTTTTATAAATAATCTTTATTTATATATAATTTATAAAACGTAAAATAATATAAAATATATTATTCAAAAAAAATAATCTTTAATTTTTAAATTATATTTTTATCGTAAAAACTTTTTTTTACAAAATATATATTTAACAATTAACAAAAATAAACTTAACTTTACTTATTTATAAAAACTTACAAAATTTTACATATAAATATTCATATAACATCAATTTTACAACAATATTCAATTTACAACAATTTTATATTTTATTAATAACTTAAAATTTAATATATTTTATTACAAAACCACTTTAATCTTTTTTTTTTAATAAAAATATTTTTTTATTTATTATTTCGCTTATAAAAAAACTATTAATTAACGCATTATGTCGAATAAATTTTATTAATAATATATAAACGATTTATTATATACGCTTTTTACACTTTTTAATTAAACTCTTATTATTAATATTTTACTTATTAATAAATACAAATTTATCAAAATTAAAACTTTCCCTTTATAATATAACAAAAACCAAATTAAAATTATTAAAATTAACAATTAATTAAATTAAAAAAATATTAAATTGCGTTAATAAAATTGATATATTAATTATCTCAGCAATAGTTATATTCATAATTTTATCATTATATATATTAAATTTTACTACAATAAAATTTTACTTTTATTACAAACTTAACATAATTAAAAAACTATTTTTACCTTTTAACCCTTTTATAAATAATATCTTAATAACTTTAATTTTAAAACGCTTTAATTTTAACTTAAATATTTGTATAAACAAAAAACTTACAATTATAATATTTAAAATTAACTATATTAAACCTTAATCCATTTAACGCAAGATTATTATAAAGATTATAAGAAAAATAAAAGATTTATTAATAAAAATTCCCTTTTTAAATCTTACTCTTATTACAAATTTCGTTTTAAATTAGCTAAATATTAAACTTAAATAGTAAAATATTTAACCATTTTAAATATTAAAATTATTATTTTAAAACGTTTAATAATTCCTTTTTTAAAAGAATATATCGAAAAAAAAAAATATATAAAAAAATAAAACTTCTTTAAATAAAAAAATATTTATTTTATTAAATTTTCTTTAAAAATAAAATTAAACCTTAAAAAAATATTTTCGTTTAAATAACGATTTAATATTTCGAAAAATTATATTAAATATTTCTAACGCTTAATATACACACTTTATAAACAAATACAAAATCGATTAAATTTATAAGGATTTTGTAAGCCTTAATATTATTAACAATAAACTAAACATAATTAAATTAATATAAATATATAAAAAAAAAAAGGAAAAAAAAAAAAAAGTTTAATTAATATAACATACCTTTTAATAACTTTATTTATAGTTATTATAATAATTTCGTATATAACATTTTCAATATTTTTATTCTTAAATATTTAAATACCTTAACTATATAATTTGCCCGATAATAATATAATATTTTCTATTATTACGTCGTTCTTTTAAATTTTAATTAAAAAAATAAATTATTATTATTAAATCCATATTCCAGAAATATTTAATTATATTAACCCAATTAAAACAATCTTCCAATATATTAACTTTCGCTCCAACAATTAAAATTACAAACTTATATTTAATAAATTATTAAAATAAATAAAAAATACTTATATACCCAATTAAATTAATAATAATTATAATAAAATTAAAAAAAACACGACTATTATCGCAGTTCAATTAAAATAAAATAAATAAAATATTAAATAAAAATATAATATAAAATAATATTATAAAAAACTACTTAATAAATTTAATAAATAATATTTATTTTTATATATTTAATTAAATAATATAAAATATTGTTCGAAATATGTATATTATTTAAGTTTTTTCCAATTCAAAAAAAGGAAAAATATAAATTTTATTTATAATTATTTTTTTACCTTTTTTAATAAATAAATTTTAAAATTTCATTTAATTTAACTTTAATATAAACAAATTTTATAAACGTTACGTTTTAACATTATAAACCTTTACTTTAATAATAAATAATACGTTTTATTATATAATCAATAATACACCTTTAAAAAAAAATAAAATTATTATTAACATTACCTCGTTTTTATTATAATATCAACATAAATAAATAACAATTTAAATTAAAATAATTATAATTAAATATTTAACTAATTTATTTTCGCTTATAATTTAAAAAAAAATACGTAATAACTTTTTTATTAAAAATAATATAAACCTTGTCAAAAACGTATCAAACTAACATTATATAGAATTAAACTCGATAAATAATGGATTATTTAAAATTATATATAATATTATTAATTTTAATATATATTAAAAAAAGTCAAAACTCTTTATTTAAATATTATAAATAATATTTTTAATAAAAAATAAAATTACATTAACAAGATATAATAAAGTTTAAAATGTTTACGATTAATTTTAATAAATAAAATATATTTTAATCAATTTATTCCACTTTATTTCCCTGGCATTTAAACGTACAAATAACAAAAAGAAAGAAAAAGAAAAGAAAAAAAAATAGTTAAAAATAAGTAGATTTTTAAAAGAAAAAATTAATAAAAAATAAAATATTAATATTATTTTAATAAAAAAATTTATTATAAAATCTTAATAAATAAAAATAGAAAAAGTATAAAGAGAGATAAAAAAAATAGTTAAAAATAAAATTTTATTATAAAATTATAACAATTACTTTTTATTTAACCATATTTTTAAAAAATATTAATTTTAATCCTTAATAATTAAGAATATTACTAAGATTTAATTTAATAATTTACAAAAATTTTTTATTTAAGCACTTCTTACTTATTTAATATTTTAAGGTTAATTTAATATTTTTTAAGTTAAAAAATAAAAAACCTAATATTACAATATTATACACAATAATTACATTTCAATTCATAAACCTAATACCAAATTTATAATACAAAAATCTTAATATTAAAAAAATATTATTTATTTTTATAAATATCCAATTTATACCAATTAATTTTAATATATTAAATAATATATTTACTATTACTACATTTATAACAACTTTTAATAATTTATTAACAATTTTTAACATTTAATATATAATATCTTTTAAACTTTCCGTTATACCTTTAAACTATTTTTTAAATTTAAAATATTTTAACTTAATTAATAAATAAATATAATAAAATATAGAATAAATAAATAACCTTAATATATTTAATTTTAAAAAATAATAAAAAAATAAAAATAGTTAAATAATTATTAATAATATTATATTTATAATAAATAATAACTTTTAATTTAAACTTAATTTTTTTATTAAATAATTTTTTTTTAATTTTATAAATAGTTAATATAAAATATTTTATATTTTTAATTTTTAAGCGAAGATTTAAAATTATAACATTTTACTTATAAAATAATATTATTTATATTTTATTTAATATTTTAAAAAAGAATTAATTAAAATAATATAAAATTTATTTTTTACTTATTTTTTAAAACAATTATAAAAACCATTTTCGAATAATCTAATAAAAATAAAATATAAACTTAATTATTTAAAGTATTTTACTTAAGAAAAAAGTAAAATAATAAAAATATATTAACATTATTAAACCAAAATTAAAAAAAAAAAAATATTTAATATTTATTGTTTAATAATATTACGTATACCTTATACATATTTATTCTTTACTTTTATCTCAGATTTACGCCTTTTAAAAAAGAAATTTTTTACTTTTAATTTTATTTTTAAAATAATTATTAAATTTTCTTTTAACCTTAAAACCAATTAATCTATAAATTAATTTTATTAAAAAATTAATAATTATATAATAATATTTATAAATAATTTATACTTTATTATTAAAATATTATTTTATAATATTAAAAATATTTTAAATAATATATATATTTTTTAATATACATTAAATAAACTTTAAACAATTAATTTATTACTTTTTTTTGGGATATAAAAAACGGTTATAATAAAAACACTTTATTAATTAAAAAAAAATAATTATTTATATTTTAATATTTTTTTAAACAAAAAATTTTAAATAATTTAAAGAGATAATAAAAACATTTTACTACCATAAATTATTCCAAATATTACTTATATTTTAAATAACGAAAAAAAAATAATTAATCAATTTATTTATATCCCTTATTAATTTAATCAACTTTTTATATTTAAAATATTATTTTTTTAATATTATAAAAATAATATTTTAATAAATAATAATATTAATTAATTAGAAATTATATTAAATAATAAATTTAATGAAAAAAAATTTCGAAATAATAATAAATTTAATTAAAATAATTAAATAAATATTATTTATAAAATAGTTGATATAGAATAAATATTTTTAATAGAATTCCAAACATTTATAAAATATAATTTATATAATAATATTATATTAAAATAAAAAAAATAACTTAAAACTTTTTTAATAATTATATTTTTAAGATTTTTCTTTTTTATTAACGATAAAGTTAATAACGTTTATAAAATTTTATTTATTTAATAATTATTTTAAATTAAAATATAAATAGGAAATTTTAAATTAATAATTAATCCAATTATTAAAAATAATAATATTATAGAATATAATAATGTATTAAATTTTAGAAATTATTTATATATTAATAATATTTAATAATTAAATAATATTATTATTAAATAAGCTTTTAACAAACTAAAAAATAACGTTGGTATTATAAAATATAATACCTTTATAAAATAATTATATTTAAAGATTTTTTTAAATAATAAATTTATAAATATAATAAATTTTTATTATTTTATTTTTACGTTTATTAAAATTTTATTATATAAATAAAGGAATTTAATTGTATTAAATAATAATTAAAAATAAAATTAAAATAAAAATAATAAATAAAACTTTAATTTAAAAACTTAAACAATTATTAAGTTTAAATAATATAGAAGATTTGTTATAATCTATTTAATTTTTTTATTTTTAATTTTTAATTAAATTATAAAAAATAATAATATTAAAATTAATAAGATTTAAATTAAAAAATCTTTATTTATTAAAATTTATTAAATAATAAAATTATTTATACAAAAACAATTCTTTTTTATTAATTAAAAATTAAAATATTATAAATTAATTAATAATTTAAATATATTAACTTTATTTAAGTAAATTGCTATTTTTAAATAATAATAACTTTTATTTAATAAAAAAAAAATTTATTAATAAAATATAATTAAAAACTTAATTATTAAATATAGTATATTTATTATTTAATTTATAATTAATTTAAATAATATATTTTCTTTTATTTATATAAAAATAAACCGATATTTTTACAACTTTAAATATATTAAAAAGATTTAATAATAATTAAATTAAATTATTTTTAAAAAATAATAAATTCTTATTAAAAAAATTAATTAAAATTTTATTATTTTAATTATTTAATTTTATTATTATATATAAATTTTCTTTAATTAAATAATTTATATATTTATTATAAATAATATATTTAAATTTATAAATTAATATTTTAATATAATTAAAATAAATATAAAAAATATATTTTATTTATATGGGTTTTTTTGATATTATGATAATATTAATATTGAAATATTTATTAATAATATTTTAAAAAAAAATAATAAAAAATTTAATCGTTTTTTATTATAAATTAATAAATATTTTTAAGAAAAGTTTAATAATAAAGTTTTTTATATAAGATTATATAATTATATACGACTTTAATCGAAAAAAACGTTATAAAAAAATTTAAATTAATTCGAAATTAAATAAGAATTAAAAATATAATTTATAATAATAATTATTTAATTTTATAAATATATTATTATTTATTATAAATATAATAATATTAAAAGTAATTATTGAAAAGATTATTAAAAAAAAAAACAATATTAATTTAAGTAATTATAAATATTAAATAAAAAAATTTATATTAATAAAAAAAGTATTTTATATATAAAAAAAAAAAATTAATATTATATTTAATAAAATAAAATTATTATTATTATATTAAGATATAATTATAATTTTGTAATGATTTTTATAAAATTATAAATATTAATTTTATTTTATTATATTATTAATTATATAATTAAGTTAATATTTTTTATATTTTAATAATTAATTTTAATAATTATGTATTTTAATATATTAAAAAAAAATTTTATTTTTATAAATAATAAAAATAATAAAGAAATTATTTAAAGTTTAATAATTTAAATATTAAATAAGATCTTTTTTAAATAAAAGTTTTTTTTAATTAATATATATAATTATATATTAAATTATAATATATATTATAATTTTAAATTATATTGGCATTAAATTTATTATAATATTTTATATTGGTTTATTAAATATTATTAATTTTATTTTAAAAACTTAGCGTTTTTAATATTATAAAATAATTTGGAATTTTAAATAAAATTAATTATTTTTATAAATAATATTAATAATGTTAAACTTAATTTTTTTAATATATATTAATAATGTAAAAAATTTTTAAAAAATATATATTTATATAATTATGCATTAATTATAAATATTATTATTTAATTTAAACTTTAAAATATAAAAAAAAAAAAAAAAACCAAAAAATGGATAAATTATTATATTATTTTTTATAAAAATTTAATAAATAATAAATTTTATTAAAAAATTATTATTAAAAATAAAAAGAAAATATTATTATTATTAAGTAAATTTTCATTTAATTTTAAAAAAAAAATTATTTATAATAAAAATATTATTATATTTCTTAATTTATTTATATTTTAAGAAATAATATATATTAAAAATAAGATTAATTTAATTAGTTTTTAATATAAAATAAAATAAATATTAAATTTTAAATTATAATTTATTAATAATAATTTTTAATTAATAAAAAAATTAAAAAAAAACGTTATTAAAAATGTAAAAATGTAAGATATCCAAATTGATTGGGATAATTTTATTAATAATAAAAAAAATGATAAATAAAAAAAGTAAGAATTAAAAGAAAATAATATAAATAAAATAAAAGATATTAAATAAATATTAATTTTTATTAAGGTAATTTTAAGTAATACGTTTAAAATATCATTATTTAAACTATTTATATTAATTTTTTTATAATATTCTTAATTTAATAATTTAATTAAAATTTTTAATTTCTTTATTAATAATAAATTATATTTTTATTAAATTTTAATTAATAATTTAAATATTAAAATAAATAATTTTTTATTAAAAAAGAAATTTATTAATTATATTATCTTTAGTTAAATTAAAGAATAAAAAATCGAATTAAATTTATTAAATTGAAAAATATTAAGTAATATAATTGATTAATTAAATAAATAATTATTTATTATAAATTAAAAATATTTATAAAATAATTATTTAAATATTAATAAAATAGAAAATATTAATTTATTTTAAAATAATAAAATATTTAATATAAATGAAGATCTTATTTAATCGAAAAATATAAATAAATTGAATTTATTTAAAGAAAGATTAATTATGATTATTATTAATTATTATTTTGATTTTTTATAATTTTATATAAATTAAATATTTATTAAAGAAGAAGGTTTAAATATTAAATAATTAGTTATATTAAATATATTATTTTAATATTTAAATAAAATAAATAATTTATATATTATTAAAATTAATAAAAATATTTATATATTAAAAAATTCTTTTTAAATCAATAATTAATTATTATTTTATTTAAAAAATAAAAGAAGAATTAAGAAAAGTATAATAATTAAATCTTTAATTAAGGTTTTTTAATTTAAAGGTAAATGGAAAAAGATAAAAATTATTGTTATATTAAGTTGCGTTAATATTTATATTAATAAAATAATAATATATTTAATTATTAAATTGTTTAAAATTGGTTTTAATAAAATATTAAACGAAAAAAAAATTGTTTAAAAATAAATTAATATTTTAGTGGTTAATGAATATAATATAATAAATAGGGTAGATTTGTATTAAATATATTTGTAATTTTAAAAAGTAAAAGATAAATTTGATAAAAATTTTGGCAATTTATTTATTATTATTTTATATGGTAATTTTTATTAGTTTAAATTTATTTAAAAAATATTTATATTATATTTAAAGAAGGTAATTAATAAAAAAATATACGAAAAAATAAGCAAATTATTTAAGATTAAAAATAAAGAATATTTTTTAAATTATAAATTTTAGGAAAAATTTAATATAATAATCTTTTTAAATAAATAGATGAGAATAGTAAATTATATTTTTGTAAATTTCTTTAAAAAATTAAGATATAGTATTTAAACCGAATAAAACGCCGATTTTTTAAATATTAAGTTGGTATAATTAAATAAAATTAAGTTGGATATAAATTGTAAAGTTATTATATTATTAAATGTAATAAAATATGTAATAAATTTATAAGTAATAATTATATTTGTTAAAAGATATAAATAAAAGGTGTATATTTTTTTTTTATAATATATATTAAAGGGGGTAGGAAAAGATCGAAATAATGTAATATGTTAAATATTTAATATAATGGATAATTTAAATTTTAAGATATTAGTTTATATATTATTAATAAAGAATATGTTTATAATATTAATAGAAAATTATTATTAAAGTTTAAAAATGGTAAATAGTATTGAATATATAGTAAAAGAATTTTTATTAAATCTGTACGTAATAATGTATATGTTGGATTTAAATATTTATTTTATTATAAAATTATTTAAGGTTATTATTATTTTGTTTTTTATTATATAAGATATGTATTTTTAAAGATTGTTTAAAGGTTTTTTACTTTTATTTTTAACAAAAATATATACGTTAAAAGAAATTTAATTATTTGTATATTTAAAGTTATTTAATAAGTAAAGATTTATATTTATTTTTATATTTATTATAATAGAATTTAAAGTATAAAGTTAAATATTATTTAAAACGTTTTTAAGTTTAATAATAAGGTAATTAAATAAGATAAAAGTCAATTTTATGGCTATTTATATATAATTAAATAAAGTAGTTATTTTAAATAAATTTTATTTTTTATTATTTATTAATAGGGAATATTAGATATTATTACGTTTATTATTTAAAATGAAAATAAGTATTAATTAATTAATAAAATTAAATAAAAAGATAATAGTAAAGTACGAAGTAATTTTAATTAATATTTTATATTTTAATTAGTATAATTAAAGAAAAAAGCTTAATTTAAATATATAATATTATTAAAAGGAAAAGGTAATAAATTAAAATATAAGTATAATTATATTTTTTTTTAATTTTGTAACTTTTATTTTAAATCCTTTTTTTATACCTTTATATAATATTTAACAAACCATACTTTTTTTGGCGTTAGAATTTATTTTGATTATTTAGATTTTAAATTGTTTATTATTTTTAACAAATATTAAATTAATAATATTAAACTTTTTTGATTTAAAAGTTGTACGATATGTAGTATAATAAAATGGTTTAATTAACGGGTTATATATAAGTATAATTTCTTATCATTTTGTATAAATTAATTTATTATTTTTTATTATTTTTTTATTAATGGGTTTATTAATTATAAAGATTTTAAAATAAACTTTATAAGCGATTAATAAATTTATGGCAACGTTTTATTATTTAGGAATATTGATTTAAAGGAGTAATATATTATTAATATAAATATATATAATATATAATATAATATAAATTAAAATTATTTTTATAAAGGATTTAAGAAATATATTATAAAAATAATGATATTATATTATTTATAAATAAAATAAATAAAGAATAAACAAAAGAAAATATAAAATATTAATAAAATTATAAAATATTTAATAATTAAAATAAATATAATATATTATAAAATTTACATTAATTAAATATAATTAATTATTAATATTAAATAGTTAAAAAAAGAAATGTTATATATAATGGATGGAGTTATAACAAATGTATATTTTTTTTAAGTTATTATTATTTTCTTTATTAATAAAATAAAGATAAATAGTTATTTTATTAATATAAAGTTAATAAAGGATTTTACGAGTATATAAGGTATTTTGATCTTTATGATAAGTGGAAATAAAAGTAAATATAATTAAAACAATATTAAAATAATATATTATATTAGTGGAAAGAGTAAAAATATAAAAGATTGTAAGAATTTTAGAATTGTAAAAGAAAATAAAAAAGGAAAAGAGAAAGATTTAAAACTTAAAAGGAAAATAAAACTTTTAAATTAAATAAAAGTTAAATATATGTAAATTTACGTTATTAATAAAAAGTATTGGAAAGAATTTTAAATATAATAAATTATATTTATAGCAAAAATAAAAATATTAATATAAAATAATTTAATATATAATAATTTATATAATAATAATTAAAGTTAAAATAAATATAAATTAAATTAAAAATAAATAAAACGTTATAAATTAAAATTATTAATTTAAAATTATTAAAAAGATTAATATTAAACGTAGAATTTTTATAAAAAAAAAAAATGCATAAATAAATTCACAATTATAAAAGAAAATATATTAATATAGTACATATATAATAAAAAAAAATAAGTTAAGTAATGAAATTAAAATAAAACTATTTAAGATTAAGTGATAATGTTTAATAAAAATAAGTATCTTTTATTTTAAACAATTATTATTAACATAATTTATATTTATATTAAGTAAAAAAATAACTTTTTATTTTATATTTTAAATTTCTATTTAAAATTACTAATATTATAATTATATTAAATATAATTTATATTTTTATAATAAAATAATTTAATAATAAATAATTTAAATAAAATTATAATAGTAATAAAATATTTTATTTAATTAAAAGATTAAAATAATATATATTATATTATATTAAAACTATATATATAAGAATATATATTTAATTAAAACAAAAAAAGATTTAAAAATACTTTAATATAAAGATATTAAATTAAAAAATAATTATAATAATAAGTAAATTTATAAATAAAAATTTTTTTTATTATAATTATTAACAGTATTAAAATTTTTTAATATTTTTAAAACATTTCTTATTTTATTAAATTAAAATTACCTTGTTTATTTAATTTTATATAAAAGTTTAAATATAATTAATATAAAAGATTATATTATATTTTATAGTTTATTAACTTTTACATAATTATGTATTAATAAAAGGGTAAAGAATAATTATATATATAATTTTAATAATTTAGTTTATATTATTATTATTATTTTAATTTTTTATAATTAATAAATATTAAATAAATTTATTTTTATTATATTTTTCTATTATTTATTTATATAAGTCTTTATTTAATTTAAAAAATATGTATAAATTTTTAAATCGTAAATTTTAAGCTTATATAATTTAAAATAAAGTAGTTATTATATCTAGTGTAAAGGATTTAACAGTAAGATATAAATCGGTACGATTAAGTTTTACAGTAGTTTTATTAATATTAAAAATTTTTTTATTAATAGGTTAAAATTAATAATAATTAAATTTATTAAGTATAAAATTAACAGTATTAATTATTTTATTAATTAGATTAAGATTAATATTACAATATATATTTATTATATTTTTTAAAAATAATTTTAAATAATTTGTTAATAAATATATTTATTAAATAAAAATAAAGTTTATAAATATTATGAATTTTTAATAAGGAAAATTTTAACAAATTTTATTTTATTATATTTTGTATTAATGATGGTAATAGTATTAAACGGGCGAAAGATGATTTAATCGTATATTATTTTAAAGTAACGGATATTGGTAATAATAAATTAAGTATTAAGATTGAATAATTTTATTTTAAACGGAAAGGAATAATAATAATAGTAAGTTTAAATAAAAATTAACGTAAATTATATAAATAAAAATAATAAATAAATTAAAAATTATAAAGATTTATAATTATAAAGGGAAAAGATTAAGAAAAATTAAAAATTAAAATAAATTTAATTAATAAATAATATTTTTAATAAATAAATAAAAACGGTAAATATAATATATGTAAATTAATATATTTATAACGTTTTTATTTTTTATTAATATTAAGTATGTTTATTTAAAATATGTATTTATTTTAATTTTTTATTTTAATAAATATAATAAATTAATAATTTAAATTAAAAAGATGTTATTTAATTATATTATTAATAATGGTAAATGTAATATAATTAAGTTTATATATTTAATAATAATGAAGGATTTATTAAAAAATTTAATTAAATTACGTAATTACGTAAAGATAAAGCCATATGTATATATTTAAAAAAAAGGCAATTAAATGTATATAATAGTATATAATAAATATAATTAATAACGATGCAACTAAAATTAATATAAGGTTATAAGTAAAATATATAATAAATATTATAATTATAAATATAGTTGTATTAATAATAATATATCTAATAATAACATTATTAAATAACGGGAATTTTAAAAAAATATACTTAATTAAACCATTAATTATTATTATTTATTTTTATTATTTATTATTTAATTATTAATAACAATTATATAGTTATAAATTTAAAGCTATTATATATCCCGACGTAAAAATGCCTTTAATATTATGTCGAACTTTTTTTTTTCTTTAAAAGGAAAGGGCTTATATTTCCTTTTTTGGACGAAAAAAATTACTGTAATAAAAAGTGCCTTTGTCGTTTTTGCTAAACGCTGATTGGGTGCATCTTAAAGGAAGTGGGGTATTTAAGGGAATTTTGGCCAAAAGTGCTTATATAAGCGTATTAACGTAATAGGGTTTGGCGTGGTTTGGTTAGCCATAGGCATAGTTACAACAACGGGTCAACCACGGTTATAAGTTAACCACGATTAAAACGACAGCCATAAAAAGCCATATTAATAAGGATAACAATAACCTTAACCACACGTACGGTTATAACCACAGCCACGGCCACACCAACGCCACAGCTACAGCCACGGCCACAAACCAGGTACAGGGTAAGTTGTACGACGAAAATAAAATAAAAATAATAAAAATAATAAAAATAATAAAAATAAATAATAAAATAAATAATAAAATAAAATAAAATAAAATAAAATAAAATAAAATAAAATAATATTAAAATAAAATTATCGTTAAAAATGTTTTTAATATTATTATTTATTTAATTATTATAAAAATTATAAAATGATGGTTAAATGTTTTATAAACGTATTATAACGTTATACGTTTTTAATTAAAAAAAAAACGTATTTATATACCATGTATTATATAAAAAATATAATAAATAAAAAGTAAGTAACTCTTGTAAAATATGGTTTATCACTTTAACAATTTAATCTTTAAAAAAGGCTTTAAGTTATTAATAAAAATATTATATTTTAACTTATAAGTATAAATTTAATTAATTAATAAACGAGGAGTAAAAGTTAATAAAATAAATTTAATATAAACTTAAAGATTAAAGTGATTATATAATTGTTAATTAAAAATTAAATGTTTTTTATAATGATGTTTATATGTGTTTTTTTTTTTAATTAAAGAGATAAAAAGCTTTTAAAATCTTTATATGATTTAAAAAATAAAAATTACGTAATAAAATGCTTTATAATTAAATTGATTAACTTTACACTTGTTTAATAAATACGTATTTTTTTAATTAAATACGTATTACGTTATAATACGTTAATAAGTTATTTAACGATTAATTATAACAATTATAATTATATATAAATTATAAACGTAAAAAATATTTTATTTTAATATATATAATTGTATAAAAATAAAATAAACGTTAAAATAAACGTAAAAATATAAATATAATAATAAATTTATATACGAAATTAAATGTTTAATAATATAAATTTATTTAATATTATTTAATAAAGATTTTATATAAATATTACGAATTTTAAATATTATTTATAATAAATGTAAAAAGAAAAACATTTAAAATGAAAATTAAAAATCTTTTTTTAAAAAATAAAATAAATAAAATAAAAAAAAATAATAAATAATAATAAAAAATCAAAAAATTAAAAAAATTAAAAATTAAAAATTCTTTTTATTAAAATGTAATTACGTAAAGATAATTACGTGGTAATACGTGATTATTTTTTACATATAAAATATTAATTTTTATAAATAATATATATAATAAAAAATAAAAACGAATATAATATTAAAAAAATAAAAACGACATTTTTAACGATAATTTTATTTTAATATTTTTTTATTTTTTTAATCCCGGTTTTTTTATAAAAAAAATAATAAATAAAAAAATATTAAAATAAATAAATGTATAAAAATAACAGTTTAAAAAAAAGGGTTAAAAGGGGGGGGGGGGGTAGGAAAAGGGTTAAAGCTTATTATATAATATTTTATAAATGTGGTTTTTCGAAAAGTTTATAAGTCCCACGGGAGCTACCCGGGAACGTTGGGATGAAAGGGGTGGGGGAAGGTGGAAGGCTAATAAAATGCATCCAATAAAAACAGTTCAAATATATAGGGCTGAAAAAGGATGCACCCAATAAAAACGACTTTCGGATACAAGGGGTCAAAAGATGCACTTAATCAAAAAGACGAGGACTTGGAGACGCAACCAATCAAAATAAACGAGGCTTACGGGATCGATGCGGGGTACCACCAATCAAGTACCTGGCCGTAAACTCAGGGCTATTGTGCATCCCGACGCAAGGGTGCCTCCAGTTACGGTTGACCAAGTAGAGTATTGTGCCAAAATGAAAAAAAATCTGTAAACTTAACTTAAAAGGGTAGTCAGCCATAGGTTAACGTATTTAGCTCAATTTATTACAATACTTCGCATTTTTATATAAGAAAAAAGAATTATCCTTTATAAATACATATGTTATTAATAAGTACGTACGTAAAAAGATAATAATAAAACAAGTAACAAGTAAATTAAATGCGATAAAATTAATGTATTATTAATGTTTAAAAAGGAAATTATTTATAGTAAAAAAACGAAAAAAAACTTGTTTTTTATATAATATACGGTATATAAATATAACTTCTTTTTAATTAAAAATATAAAACGTTATAATATATTTATAAATCATTTAACTATCATTTACTTTATTTTTTTTTTATAATTAATTAATTGTAAATTTATTACTTTTTTTATGCTTTATTTATTTTTTTAATCGTAAATTAATTTAGTTATTTTTTATTAAATTTTTTATTATTTTATTTAAAATAACTTTTATTATAACGTTTGTAAAATTATAAATATTATATATTTAACGAATATTATTTATTTCCCGGTTTTTATATAATTATTTTAACGTTATTAAATTAATTATTAATCTTTTTTTATTAATGTTATTTATTTATATTAAATATTAATATAAAGAAAAAAAGTTAATATATAAAACGAAAAAAGTTTTAAATAAAAATAAACGTTTAAAAATAATATTAATTATATAATAAATAACGTAATTAATATTAAAACTTTAAATTATTTTATAAATTTTATTAATAAATATATTATAAATTATTTATTTATATTTAATAAATAATTAATAAATAATGTTTTTAATAATGTAAATTTTATTATTTTAATTAATGGCTTTTTTATTTTTTAAAATAATAATATATTTAATTTATAAATTTAAATCTTTATTATTTACGAATAATTTATTAATAAAAACATATACGCGTAAGTTTTATAGGTTTAATTTAATATATTTTAATTTTTATATTTAATTATTCATTTATTATTTAATTTTAATATTAAAGATTTTTACTTTTTTAAATTTAAAATTAATATATTAAATTATTATAAAATAATTAAAAGCAATTTTAAGTTAATAAATAATTGTAATATATATTTTTTAAACTTTTTATTTTATAAATTTTTTAATTATATTTAATAATTAATTATTTATAAATTTAATTTTTTTAATTTAATTTTTTTATATTATAATAATCTCGTAATTTTTATTATAAATAATAATTTGTAAATTGTTAAAATCTTTAATTTTTTTATTTAATATTTTTTAAAAATATATTTTAATTTTTACTTTAATTAATATTTTATTTTTAATAATTAAAAACTTTATAATATTAATATTAAAAATATTATTTATTTATAAATTAGTTAATTTAAAAGGTTTTAAATTTATAATTAATAAATAAAAATTAAAAATTAATAATTTTATATATAATTTTTTTTAATAATAACGTAAATAAGTTTTAAATTAATATGTATTTAATTCCGCAAAACTGTATAATAATTTAATAATATATAATAACATTTTTTTAAAATATTTATTTTTTAATTTTGTTAATAAATATATATAAATTTCCTTTTATATTAATATTTTTAATTAAATATAAATTATAATAATATCTTTAATTATAACTTTTATTTTTTAATATTAAAATATAAAAATTAATAATAAAATAAAACGTTAATTAATTTTTTAAATAATAAATATATATATTATAATAAATTCTTTATTAAGATTATTATATCTTTAAACCATTAATTATAATTTCTTGTATAATGTAAAGATATTTTTAATTTTAATTTCTTAGATTATTCGTAATTTAAATATTGTTATTTTTTAATATATTATTACATTATACATTTTAAATAATAAAATATCTTTTTTAAATAAAACGTTTAATTTTTTTAAATTAAATACTTTATAAAGTTTATTTAATGCAATTATCTTTCCATTAATTTATAATTTTAATGTTAAATTAAAGTTATTTTATTTTTTAAAAATAAAATATAATAATATAATATGTAAAAAATTGTCGACATATATAAGATTTTCTTTTAAAATAAATTTATAATTATTTAAATTAATTATAAATTTAAGTAAATTAATTATAAATTTTTTGCTTTTTATAAGATTTTCTTTAAAATTAACGTAAAACTTTACGTATATATTTTTAAATATAAACATACTGTTGAAAATATTAAAAGTAATAATTACATTTTTATTAATAATTATAATAATTTTATAAAAGCCTTTTTATCCTTTTTTTTTTTAATAAATTAAAATTTTGTTTTTTATTAAAAATATTATAAGTAATATTTTTTAAATATTAAAACTATTCTTTATATTTAAGACATTTTTAATTAAATATTATATTTTAATCTTTTTAATTTTTATTATTACTTTTTAAATTATTTATATTTTTTAAATTTACGTAAAAATTGATAATAAATTTATATTAATTTTTAAATAAATATTAAAAATTAAAAAAATAAATATAAAATTATTTAAATTAGCTGTATTATTTATTACTTTAATTACTATTTAAAATTAAAATATTTTTAAATTAAAATTTTAAAATTTATTAATTATAATTTTGTAAGTTTTACATATAAAATTATAATATTTTTTAACTTTATTAATAAATTAATAAACTTTTATAAAGATTTAATAATAAATAACGCTAATAATATAAATTTTATTCTTAAATTTAATATTATTAAAATTAATATTAATATTATAAATAATAATATTAAAAGGTTTAAAATACGTATTTATTTAATATTATTTAAAAATTTCTTATATTTTTTTAATTAAAATAATTTTTATAAATTATATTATTTAAAAATTTATAATTATGTTAATTATATATAATATTAATTATTTATTAAAATATATAATATTAATAATTACTTTATAATTAAAATTTATATTAAGGTTTTTTAAATTAAATTTAAATTTTTAAAAAATTTTATCTTTTATTTAATAATAATAATAAAATTTATTAATCTTTTTAATATTATTAATATTAATATTATAATTAATTTTATTTAATAAATTATATAATTTATTTATAAATGGATAATTAAAATAAAAATATAAACGTTATAATTCTATTTTTATAAAATAAATTATATTATTAAAA